>BLSH010253031.1:107731-141404 GCA_018402905.1 Glandirana rugosa | reverse complement strand
CCCCCCCCCCCCAAACCAATATATAGGCATTTTAAATGCAAACAGTGTAGATTGTCAGATATAATAAATAAGAAAATAATTAACATTTGACAAAAAAAAAACTGGAAGCTGATTGGTTCCTATGCATAGCTGCATCGGATTTTGCACTCTCCGGTTTTAATGTATCAACGCCTTAACCCTTTCGCTGCCAGAGTTGTTTTTGCAATTTTTTTTGCACACATGTTTACAAAAATCATTTATGTCTCAAGATTACACAAAACCCCTAAACGGTATATATTTTCTGAAAGCAGACACCCTAGAGAATAAAATAGTGGTAGTTCCAATTTTTTATGTCACATAATATTACCGCAAAGGTCTAGGAAAGGCAAAATTTCAGTAAAAACAACACTAACGTAAATTTTAGGGGAAAGAAATGCATAAATTGCCCACATTTTTGATAATATATTAAAAACAAGGCAGCACTGAGTAAATAGATACCCAACATGCCAAACCTTCAATTTTTGTGCGCCCTGTGAAATGGCGTCACACTTCAGTACCCTATATTTTCCCTAGGCGACACTTTAGAAGCCCTCTATGGGTATCAATTTAGCGTTACAGAGGAGGTCTTGTGTTAGAATTATTGCTCTCACTCCGGCGTGCGTGGCGATATGTATCATGCGTATCACAATCAACGCTTTCACACGTAGGCACCTCGACGCATGCGTTTATGTTCGTGCGTGTGTATATGCGGGGATAGGGGGGCCCCAAAATTTTTCTTGGAGTGGGGGATTTTTTGTGCTTGGGTGGAACTTTATTTTTTGCAAAAAAGTTCCCTATGTGATGTTTTTTTGGTGACATGTTCTCTTTATTGAGATATGTAGGGTCTAAAAGACCCTGCATGTCTCCCCTGTGTTCCCCTAAATGTTTTGCAATGCAAATCGCATTGCAAAACATTATTTCCCGGCTGGGCTAGCCGGGAACACAGAGAGCTTGACCCGGAAGTGATGTCAGAGACGTCGCTTTCCGGGTCACACAAAGAAGGGGAGGAGATCGGACATGTATCCGCTCTTCTCCTTCCCCTCCAGCCGCCACCACCCGCCATGACTGTCCTGTGCCCGCAGGTGGGCAAGCGGAGCCCAGGAAGCATGGCGGGGGTGCGCACGCACGGGGGCGCTGGTACCGGGGGTGCTTGAGAGCGATCGGGCGGCAGCGACGCTGCACGAACGCTCTCACCTGACAGGCAGGAGTCTGCCTGTCAGTTTCACACAGAATCCCAGTGGCTGCAGCCACTGGATTGTGTGCAACACCCGTCGGCGAAAGTGTTAATGTCCATGTTAACACCAGTTGTGTTAAGGCAGCCCATTCAAATTGAATTAGAATGCACTCTAATGTGCTAAAAAAACACCCATGACCCTTTTTTTTCTAACGCACCCCAACACACTATTATGTGTTGCTGCTCTCTAGAACACAGGTGTGTTGCCTTAGTGTGTTAGGATGCCATTCAAAATGAATGGCAATGCAGTTTGCCACATTGCAAAATGTGACTTACTGCAACACATAGGTGTGAAACCAGCCTCAGGATTTTTAGCTTCACCCCTTACCACCAGCTACTGCCATTCCTCTAAGGCAGGGGTCTCCAAACTATGGCCCTCCAAATGTTCAGGAACTACAATTCCCATCGTGACTTGTCATGTCTGTGAATGTCAGAGTTTTAAAATGCCTCATGGGACGTGTAGTTCCGCAAGAGTTGAAGGGCTGTAGTTCAGTGATCCCTGCTGTAGCGGGTTCCCCATTTTTCTCCCGTGCCTGGTTTAGCTTGCCGCTGCAAGTATTCAGGCTCTCCACTGAGGGAGAATGTGCCTGTCAGTTTCTGAGGTGGATTTCTCCCCGCTCCTTTTTTTTTCACACACACAGAGCTGCTCACTCTGCACCCTCCCCTGTGTTCCTATTGGCAGGAGGAGGAGACCCAATTATAGAAGCCAGTACAGGAGCCAATCGGAAGGACTTTAGCAGCAGCAGCAGCTGCAAAGAAACAAAAGGAGACGTCTCTAAGTGTAAACCGTAAGAAATTTTATTAAAAATACATCAGCCAATTGTCTACTCACATGACTAAAAAAGGGTATGGCACATGGAACCAGGAGAATGCTGAACTGGTGAAGAGTATGGCATCAGTTCCCCGAGACCTAGTAAGCAGCCAGTCATCCGTGCGGACATCACCCCGCTGCGACCAGTGCAGCCAAGCCTCGTTTTGGAATCCCCCGGCTGCCGGCACGGAGGCGATCGTTCCTACCATCCTCAAACGACTCCACAAATGGACGGTTCCACGAACGGATGGCCCCACTGACGATCCCATCCGCACGGATGACTAGCTGCTTACTAGGTCTCGGGGAACTGATGCCATACTCTTCACCGGTTGAGCATTCTCCTGGTTCCATGTGCCATACCCTTTTTTAGTCATGTGAGTAGCCAATTGGCTGATGTCTTTTTAATAAAATTTCTTACGGTTTACACTTAGAGGCGCCTCCATTTTGTTTCTTGTCTATAGGTGCGGTTTTGGCTTTCCCTCACATGAGAGCAGCCCTGGGTGTATATACCGGATTTCTTCTCTTTTTTATCCACATTATTGGACTATTATGTACTTTGTTCTTGACTTTGATGGTCAACAATAGGGATGGGGACTCTATGCACCTGTTGATGGGTCTGATACTTGTTGTTTTTAGGCAGCAGCTGCAAAGGATCCTGGGATATGTAGTCCCTATCACAAACGGCCCCGTAGCTTCCTATGGACACAGAACTACAAGAGCCAGCCTGCTCTGGGGAGAGAGAACTAAAAGACTCCATCTTGTTATCTGAGGAGATTTCAGTCACCGTGAGGCAGGAGAACAGACTGGACTTACGGGGAAAGGTGCTGCCTCCCAGGTCAGTCCACTGCATTGATCCAGGTATTCATAGTCGGGGACATCCAGCTGAGAGAGGGGGATCCCAGGTACATATCCAGATGCACTTGAATCGACAGTGTGAAGTGTTCTGGTGTGAGGTGACCAGTCAGGTCACTAGAAGAGCCTGCCTGTTCCAGGACGTTTGTTTGGGCCTTGACCGTAGGATTGAGTGAGAGGGCATTTGCTCATTTGCAGGAAACAAGGACACTGCACACAGATAGTGTTGTATGGACACTTTATACAGACATCATTGCGTTTAGTCACCATGCTGACACCTGTAGTGCCACAGGACACAAGGCCATTCAGATACAGAGACCCTGTATACAAACACCAGTGTACTTTTACCTTGCTGAGGAAGATCCTACATTTTTACTTGATAATCTGGGCCAGTGGTGTTGTTTGGCCCTGCTATTCAGGAGTCTAAGTGCACCAACGAGAGTGGCTAGCTGAAGATCCAAGGCCTCGTCTTTCTTCCAAGAGACTGAAGTTACTGGTGCCATATGGGCCCGCACACACATACTCAGGGCTCTGTATATGTAGTGCATGTGTGGGACAGTTTACCTTTGGTGCTGATCCATTGAATATTGATTTGTGTACAGTGTTTGTAGTTGGGCCTATGGTGTCAGGGGACAGAAGAGAGAGGACTGACATAAGAGAAGGTCATTCTTCTACTCTCTTCGTGCCTAGACTCATAGAGCCAATTTGAATAGAGGTAACCAATCCAATATAAAGTGTCATATTGTGATTTATTTTCCATTTAAGTGTGCCTCTGTTCTTGGGGTTATTCCCAGGTTTGGAATCCCCTGAAAGCAGCCTGAATACAGTATTGAGCTATATTGCTCTTGATCTCAGTTATTGCTCTCCGGTTGCATTACTTGAATATATACTGTTATTGTCTGTTACCCTTTTCGACAGAAATATTGCAGTAAAGACACTTTCTGTGTTTTATCATAATGTGTGTGGTATTATTGGTCCTTACACTTACAATATTGCCAGGTGTTCCAGAGGGGCTGAAGCCATTCTTAGGGTTGAGAGGCAGAGTACAGAACCAAACATACTTAAGCGGCTCCACTGGGGGTAGCGCTACACTGCTCTAAGGGATTCTTAAGGCCAGAGGCTTTTCTTTCACTTCCCGATTATGTCACCACTGTGATTGGCTACCGCAATCGTTACATGATTGGCAACCCATCTCCCTATGTAAACAGTAACCTGGAACTGTCAGTGACAACTCACAGTGCTCGAGCTTGCTCCCAGAACAAAACTGTGTTTCCAGCTGTGCACATATATACTGTATATTTGTATATGCATACAGCTGACAGCAACAAGTGACTGCACAATACATATACTTTAAGTTGCTCAATTTAGGTTTACAAGCATTTGCTATTTATTAACATTATTGCAGTTTTGGATTTAGTAAGAATTGTAAAAATTATGTTGTATTTGTGTTCGCTAAGGCCCCTTTCACATGGAGCGGATCTGTTTGATAGACGCTCCGCTCCATTGATCCCCGCTGAGCAGACAGATGACAGGTCCATCTCTGCTCACTGTGTAGAGACGGACCTGTCAGAGTCCCGCTCTCCTCTATGGGGGGATCGGATGGAAACAGACCGCCTGTCCATTTTTATACAATCCAAACCTGCCAGACAGATGGAAAATAGGACCACCGTCCATCTGCTGCATTTGGCAGACAGGATCGGATCTGATAGCAGCGGGTGTCAGCGGACATGTCACTGCTGATATCTGTCACTCCATAGGGGTGAATGGGTGGTCCCAATCAGGTCTGTCTAAAAATAACAGATTTCTGTGTACTCAGTTTGATTATTGAAATTACTTAAAGGGTAAATCAACTTTCGTGAGGAGAAAAAACAAGAATGAAAGAAAAAATAATATAGTGCATATAATTGGGTCACAAGTCATATTGTAGTTGAATGTTAATAAAAACTCCCTTTCCTTTTCAATCTGCAGCCACTGTAAGTTCCTGAGAATGCATTGCAATATGGCTACCTGGAGTTATTCTGTACACAGAGTGTGTACTGACCACTCCCCAGAAACATAATTTCCTGCTTGTGTGATTGGCTCACCAATTTCCCCAGAAGTCTGCCTAAGATACAAGTCAGATTTCAAGTATCCCCTGCAACAAAAATGTCATTTTTGGAGAAATACTTTTAATAGGAACACGTCTAAAGGGATGCAGGCCCAGCAGATTTCCTCATCAGTGCCCTGCAACTGCACACCTGACAGTTAATTATGAAACCACTCCCATTAAACCCACTCAGTACAGAGGCACAGACAAACACAGAGGGATATTTTTCAGAATAACAAAAGGTAGGACTCTGCAACAAAAGATGTTATAATCCTTGCAATGTACATAGATCACCCAGAGGGGAATGTTTTTTCTCCACAAAAGTGGAGTTACTCTTTAATATAAATATACCTGTATAAGTATTAAGTTGTAATAAACCCAAAAGCAAACATTTATTATATTGCAGCTTACCAATTCTTAGATGTGTTGGCTGCACTAGTTATCTTTAATAGGCTTTCTTTTTTCTATTTTCAACTGGTGATCCTAATAGTAAAGCCCCGTACACACGGGACGACGATCGCACGTACGATCGTGCCAAATCGTATGTTGGCTGTTGTATGTAGCATACTGACTGCACTACACGATCGCACGACCGCAAAAGTACGTTCAGGTGCATGTAATTAGCATCCAGCCATTCCTGACTTTGGAGCATGCGTGTTTTGCACAATACAACTTTGTTGAACCAACTTCTCTGTACACACGATACAACGGTCGTATGAGAGCTTGTTGGTATGACCAAGTTTTCTAGTCTGCTCATACAACTCCCTTGTACGACCGTTGTATGTTCGACTGTTCAAATCGCGCATACGAACGATCGATATCGCATACAACGGTCGTTAGTGTGTGTACGGGGCTTAAGTCTGTTGCTTTTCAAAAGAATTAACTCTCTTGCAGTTACAGGGTTGAGGCAAATTATTTAACACTGGCAGGTGTGTTTACAATGATCTGCTTTTATTCTTTATTTATGTAAAACCTTTATCCCAAAAGGAAAAAAACTGTTTGCTGTAACTGCTTATAAAGTGTTAGCTTGAGTTTGGTTTGTTTGTTAGTGTATTAAAATCTCCTAGTCCATCTAACACTCCCCCTCCCCCCAGACTGACAATGCTGCTGTCCAAAGGTGCCCCCTCTGCTCATTAATCCAGAGTGGGGGTACTCTAATACAGGAAGTGTAGTACTGGCCAGATCACAAGGTGAAAACAGAGACGGGAAAGGCCTAAAAAAAGGAAACAAATGTAGCCACAACATCTAGGGACCGGTATGCTGCAATATGATACGTTTTTAGTTTTGGGGTTAATATTGCATTAATATCTTATCATCTTTAATTAACAGACAAAGGTCTGAAAAATTCATATATAACATTTTTTTTTTTTATTTGGCTACTTTAAAATTTCTATTGTAATTGTAAACTGAGACTGGGAGTCATCAGGAAATAATACAATGTACCAGATTATTTCATACTGTTCTTTCAAACCTCATTAAAAAAAGAACATAATATAACATACAGAAGTAGAAATAAAAATATTCTATCTTCATAGATGATGGATCAATAGCAATTATTTAACTACTGCATAATGTAACTTAACATATTCTCAATAATGACAGATAATTATACATCTTTCACAATTCACAATGAACAATTCTATTTCCTCACCTGAAACACATTCATCAGTGTCATATTATACACCTGTTTATCAAGGCTGCCAACTCCTCCCTATAATTTTGGAATTGTTATACAAGTTTCAGAACTAATTAGGCTCAGCTTTTTATCTTCCCTGCAAGTAAGCAGCCACAGAATCTGTAATCTATATGTTTCAATAACTCTGGGGTGAACTGGGAGCCATGTTCTTTGTACCCAAAAATGACATTTCCTAAACCAGAGTTAGTATCTAGTCAATGCCAGTAATATTGCTATTACAAATCGTTCTACTTTTTCTGTAAAGGGTTTGTTCAACTTTAATAAAAACTGCCTATGCAGATAAAAAACAAACTTTGACTAAAGTTGACCAATGCACTTGCTATAGGTGTAGGCCATTTACATACCTCATGGGGCCTGACCTGAAAACTCCCAGGATGTTGCTAGGACGTTACTAAGAGACCCAGCTGTTACTGTTATAGCAAGGGCATTATTAAATTCAAGCATATTTTCATCTACAGATGTCCCTTATCTACATAGGCAGGTTTTTGGTAAAGGTGTACTAACCCTTTAAGGGCTATTAGGATTTGCTAACTTTAGAAACCATTACATTAACCATTAAATTAATGCGCTATAGTCGAATGACGGCTACAGCTTGGTCGCACATTTCCAGGAGGGTGTCTATTGACGTCCTCCCAGAACCCTGCCTCCCCATGCGCTCCCGGGGCATGCATTGGGAGTGCTCTATGATCACTGTGTCCTTTAGACTAGGGGCTAATCACAGCGGCCCTTTACCATGTGATCAGCTGTGTCCAATCACAATTGATCACAGTGTAAACAGGATTCGCCGGTTATCGCCAGTCCTCTCCTCACTTAGTGCGCGAGGAGAGGAGAGCCGGTAAGAGGCAACCCACACAGGGGACATCTACACTGATAACCAGGGAACTGATCATCAGTGCCCTGATTATCAGTGAAGCCCCATCAGTGCTGTCTTTCAGTGCTCATCAGTGCTGCCTGCCAGTGTCCATCAGTGATGCCTGTCAGTGCCCATCAGTGATGCCTGTCAGTGCCCATCAGTGATGCCTGTCAGTGCCCATCAGTGATGCCTGTCAGTGCCCATCAGTGATGCCTGTCAGTGCCCATCAGTGATGCCTGCCAGTGTCCATCAGTGCCACATATCAGTGCATCCTTTTCAGTGCTGTCTCTTTAGTGCCCATCAGGGCCGCCTCATCAGTGCAGCCTATCAGTCACCATCAGTGATGCCTTATTAGCGCACATCAGTGAAGGAAATATTACCTATTTATAAAATGCTATATATGTTTAGCAAAAATAAAGAGAGAGAGAGAATCTAAAGATGCTAGTATGGGTTCAGCTACTTATATAAATTTGCATTGAATTTTAATAAATGCACAAGAAACTTCTGTCCCTTACAACATTAGGGATCATTTTATAAATATGCGAAATTTGCATTTTTATTGCTAAGAAAGTAAAATATATCAGTAGAGAGAATGTGTAACCAGCTAGAAATTGCAATAGCTCAATAGTGTTTAAATGTGCTTAAATGTGAAGGATCTAACCTAAGAACTGCATTTCAATAGACTGATCAATGGATTAAGTAGTTATGTAATTCATACATTAATACATGCATTGTTAAACACACACATTCAAGTAAAAACTTGTAAAGGAAAGAAATATATTGCATAGCATTTAAGATGTTCTTTTTATTTTAGGCAAATGCATTCAGACATGATGCCAGCAACCACTTGCCTCACCGGATAAACCAGCTGAAGTCAAAGCGTTTCCCATGCTATGGATAGCAAATAGATGAAAATGTGACTAACAATATGTGAGTAGGCAAGGTGTTAAAGGTATTTTACATTAGGAAGTGTAGAATGGTTTAACTCAATTTTATATGAAGCAATAGTATATATTTAATTTGAAATATACTTTATAATATGTATTAATGATCAGGAGGTGACAGCAGATGCACAGAAGTCCTTAAAGTGTTTCTTAACAAAGGAACTAAAACTTAATGTATTGCAGCTCACCGGCCTCAGTTGTGGTGCTGCATTCATTTACGTTTTCAGGGTCCATTTACAACTTTCTGGTGTGGTGTGCCTGGGTAATGCTCATGTTTAGTGTTGAGCGAACACGAACTGTAAAGTTCGGGTTCGTACCGAACTTTGGGGTGTCCGGGACCCGGATCCTGAACATTTAAAAAAAAGTTTGGGTTCGAGTTCGGGGTTCTGGTATTTGATTCCACATATTGGATAGCTGCCAAGGGCAGCCAATCAACAAGTGTTTCACTGGTTTGCCCTTAGAATCCATCACAGCCATGCCTACTAATGGCATGGCTGTGATTGGCCAGTGCATCATGTGACCCAGACTCTATATGGGGCTGGAGCCACCGTGCTGCATGTCATATGCTCTCAGGCTAGTTTAGGGAGAGGATGCTGCTGGCTCTGCGAGGGACAGATTGCAGATATTATATAACTTCTCATCCTGCATTACTGAACAATCTGATTGTGGACTAGGTAGAGATTACTAGTACTGCTGCTTTGAGGGACAGATTGCAGACCTCATCCTGCTGCACAGAACGATCTGACTGGACTAGGTAGAGTCTACTGCTTAGAGGGACAGAATATTGTTCTAAAATCATTTCCACATTCTATAAGGAAAGGTTCCGGCTGTTGCTTTAAGGGACAGAATATTGTTCTAAAATCATCTCCAAGTTCTATAGGGAAAGGTTCCAGCTGTTGCTTTAAGGGACAGACTATTGTTCTAAAATCATCTCCAAGTTCTATAGGGAAAGGTTCTTCCAGCTGTTGCTTAGAGGGAAAGATTATTGTTCTAAAATCATCTCCAAGTTCTATAGGGAAAGGTTCCAGCTGTTGCTTTAAGGGACAGAATATTGTTCTAAAATCATCTCCAAGTTCTATAGGGAAAGGTTCTTCCAGCTGTTGCTTAAAAGGACAGATTATTGTTTCTTGCACAAAATTAAAAAGTGCATCTACCTTGCTGGTTTAAAAAAAAAAAAAATTCTAAAAACTACATTTGTGGCCAGCGGTGCATTTCTTGCACAAAAATAAAAAAAACTGTGTTGGCTACCTCCTCCCCCTCCTCCACCGCCATTTCCACCGCCTCCTCAACCTCGAACTCCACATCCACCTCCATTTTTTATTTTTTTATGTGATTTTAGCTTAAAAATTGTTTTAAGTTATTTCCCTATCCCCATTTCTTTGTAGGGCACTTGTCCGACTCTTCCCCCATTTTCCTTCCTTTTGCAGACCTCTAGGACTTACCAGGACTTTGTTACAGCCATTTTTGTGCCTAAAAGTTCGGGTCCCCATTGATTTAAACGGGGTTCGGGGTCCGGGATAAAGTTCGGGTCAAGTTCGGTCCCGAACCCGGACTTTTTCCCAAAGTGCAGCCGAACCTGACGAACCCGGACTTCCAGAGGTTCAATCAACTTTACTCATGTTGCCCCAGCGCATCTTAATACACCCTAGACACATTAGCCCATTGGTCTTAAATAAGATCACCATGTCACTATGATATACATATTGAGAGCAAGCCAATAATTCTGCCATAAATCAATGGAACCATTGTGGTAGGATAAAGCAAAAAAGGTCAAGTCATACTGATGTACAACATGGTTTAACATCACTGATCCGATTGAAGCGCAGAAGTCTATTTGGAACAACAGGTGACGCAAGGAACTATGTAATAGAGAACTACCTCAAGCACAAGAGATTGAGCATGCTCAGCTCCCCTAGGGATGAATGTGATCCATAATTTCTACAACTGCACTTAAATAAAGAAATTGTGAGCCTAGGATTACCATTTTAGTGCTGTAGAAGCTTCCTACATGACCCCTTGTATTCCTGTTTATACAGGAACATGTATGTGTCAGGAACCATGAATCAGGCTGAGACAGAAAATGCAGGAAAAATAATACCTATTAATATAATGGTAAAAATGGTACAGATCAGTGAACATAGTCAAAACATAGCCAGCGATCAGAAGCCAAAGTGAATAGTCAGACAAGCCAGTAAATCAGAAAACCAGAGATTAGCGTAGTCGAAGGCAGCAGAACAGGATCAGGAACCTGAAGGGACATCAGCCAGGCAAAGTATTTAACAGGAACACAGCAGAGAATCTCCAGATATGTTTGTCCAAGGTGAAGGGACAAAAGGAATGAACAAGGCAGTTTAAATAGGTACAAGGGGCTGCCTGTAGGCTGGACTGATGAGCAGGAAATGATGACCAGGTGAGCCACTGTGGAACAATGAGTGCTGAGAATTATCCGACAGCTGAGCAGCCTGAGCACAAAGAAGGGAGATCTGAGAGCCCAGCCCTAACAGTATGGAAACTAACAATGTGGACACCAACCATAGCATTGCAATTATGGCAATATGATGCTACACCTGTTATGCCAACATCTGAGCTTAATGTGGATCTAGCATCAAATATGTGTGTAGCACTGGGTTGGGCTCTTTAACTCCTGCCCAGCAGTGCTGAGATATAACATAAGCAGGCATTTTTTTGTATCTCCTCCCTTTTTGAGTGGTAGCTGCAGGGAGAAACAGAAGGACTGGGCAATGATTGGCTCGCTGGTAGTGGAAGCAAGGGGCAGGACCTACCCCTAGAAACCTGCCAGGAGGATTTTCAATGGCTGCTGACCTTTCTTAGCCCTGTTCACTACCCAGAACAGCAACAGGAGGGCAGTGGTTGACTGCAGCACTGCCTGGGAAACAAATAACCAGCCCCCAGCTGTGGAAGGACTGCTAAGAGCTGCTGGGAGATGCTAAGACTGCTGGGAGGTGCAATTCCCAGGAGGACAGTCTTATCCAATAAAGAACATTGTGGAAGTATAAGTCTCGGGAGGAAGTACTGCAAGAAACAGTTGGTGCATCCCATCCTATCTCTTAAATCTAAGCCCATGCTCCAATGAGAAAACAATCTTGGGTGCTCATTGTCCATTAAAGAATGGTCTTATATGATAGCTAACCTCAACAAAAGTGCTTATTCTTCTTCAATCAAGGAGACCCCCTTAAAACTCTTTACAAGATGGTACATGACCCCACACAAAATCCATTCATTTTACCCTTCTGTATCCCCTATCTGTTTTAGAGGCTGTACAGAACAAGGTACATTGATCCATATCTTTTGGTACTGTGACCTCCTTAAGCCAATTTGGATATATGTTAACAAATTTATTGATAAACTCGTTGGCAAACACATCACACTTACACCACAAATATGCCTATTATTCTTGAAGATTTCGGAACTATCCACCCCTCATAACAGATTGGCTCACAGACTCTTTAATGCCACCCAAATGGATGATCACACTTAATTGGCGTTCCCCCTCTCTCCCATTGCAACAAATAACACAAAGAATGATAACCATAAAATTAACGGAAAAAATACATCACACCCTACATGACACAATGCATATCTTCGATAAAACATGAGAGCATTGGGATCATACATAAATGCAGTGTTTTTTTTTCCTCTCCTCCTTCATTCCAACCCCTTCCCCATGCAACACTTTTACTATATATTTTATGATTCCCATTTGACGTTTGTATATTCCTGTCCAAAACTTTTCTACACCGTTTATCTCTTAAACTGCTGTAAAATGTCATATTTGGGTCTGTAATATGTATACTTGCATGTACTTTTTCTATCAACCTTCCAATAAAATAGTTTGTAAACAAAAAAAAAAAAAAAGAAACAGTTGGTGGACTGCTGAGTCTGGGACCAACAGCTCACTGTAATATCAGAGTGGGGCTTTGCTGTTACACTCACTAAGTGACCATTGCCATCAGAGTAATTCATTGAGCTGAAGGAGAGGGGAGCCACTGGTTTCAAAAGTGATAATGGCTACAGGGTCCTGAGTTGTCAACATTGCCACAGCCTTTGAGCATCTACGATTCCAGGCACCAGAGAAAGGGAGGCTTCACAGTGGATTGCATAGTATGAGAGGCCGCTGGCCACAATCTTGTTATATTCCTCTTAAAGGGACAGCCCCACCCTATATTGGGATTTAGTTTGGGGATTTTCACTCCTCTACCATCTGATTACAAATTTACACGAGCACCCCGATAGTGGGAGGGGTTGTAGGTAGAGTTTTAGCTTCAAGCATTGCCAGAAGTGGTCATTGCTATCTGGAATCAGGGAGGTAATCAGCGGTTCCTCCCAGGGTAAGCACAACATTTGTTTCATGTTTTGAGGTTACACTAACACTCAGTTTCACCTCTAGCTAACATACTATATAAACCTGCTACATCTATACTTGTCTCTTGCTGCTTTGCTTGGTCATCTGCTCTGTCGGCTCTGTTGTCGCTGTGCTAAGGGTAGGTTTTAAGCCCACTTGTTCCTTTCTTTCCCTTCTGTGCCTGGGTGAGATTTGGACACTGATTGCCCATGTTTTACTAAATCCTGGGTTTGTCTTGTTTTGTTTTGTACAAAGTGGATGCCTTGCTGTCTCCTTAACATACAAGACTGATACTTTTATTAAGGCACCAGTTTATCTGTTGGCTATTTAACTGTTTCCCTGCCCACATGGCATCTATATACAACCTTGTTACTTTGACCTAGTGGAACATACTCACCAGAGATAGTCCAGTTTCATGTAAGAACTATGAAATATATACTCCCGAAGAAGAGAGTGACACTTTTTGCTAGAAGCGCATTGGGTTTACCAGGCCCTACGGTTCTATTCACTATTAAGAATTATTATCACTATTAAGAAGGGGACCTCTACTAGGTTGTTCATTCCTTTTTGGGGGCAGGTGATATACAGTCTCTGTGAAAGACATGCATTTGTTTTTATGTGGTGTACACTGTTAAAAAAAAACTTTTTATATACGACTAATAATTAATAACTAATTGGAAAATTTTGACTACTTGTATACTTTTCTTACATACTGTCTTTGTGCACATATAATCCCTGGGGGTCATTTTTTTTTGGTACTCTATACCTTTTTTGGGGAGGAAGGCACTCATTTTATGGTTGGCCTCTCCTTATAACTTTGTTTCTTGTTAAGTCATGCTATGCAGTATATAACACAGACAGGTATTTAGCATCTCTCACAAAATATTCTTTTAGGCAACACTTTCAAATTTTTTTCTCTTTAAAAGTTCCGACACTATTTGGTTCAGCATCTATTTCCTGGACTGAGATGCTGGCTTCAAGCTGATGTGTAAATTATGGTTCCTGTGCAGTTCTTGTTCACAAATGTCTGATACAGATCAACTCTGTTGAAGTCTTTCGCCGTGCGTTTTACCACAAAGTTACAATATTGCAGTCTGATGCCTGGAGTGAGGATAGTAAAGGAGTGCTTCCTCCTGCCTGCAGCAGAATGATGCCATCATCTCAGCCTCAACAAAGTCAGTTGACTGGAGCTTATTAGTGATAAAAAGTACAGCTTTCCTGAAAACTGATACTATTCTTGTATATTGTAATATGTCAGGAATTTACTCATACACACTTGTATAGGCCTACTTCAATTGAGAACATTAACATTCTTGGTTAAAAAAAAATCCCCTCTTCCTAGATATTTGAAAAGGAAATGCCGCAATAACTTCACCTACGCAAACAAGCTGAACGTGTGATTTTGCAATCAAAATCACCTATGGTGATTATATTTTTATGAGACAATTACATCAATTTGTTATCAAAATTATTTCACACACATTAGGATTTTGTGGCATGTTCTTTTCAGTACATGTGGGCGATTGTCAGCCTAACCCTTGATTTATCTATTGAAAATGAACTGCTGTCACCTGCTAATAGTTGTTTGAGCTTCTGGGAAAGGCTGCTGCTTTTCTCTTTATTTTTTTTTTCCTCCTATGCTCTAGACAATAATATTCAAGTCATTTTAAGCATTCATCAACCATCATGTCAGTCATGCATATGATATTTTACTGCAATTTTAAACTTGTTTTTATTACAACACCAGGTGAATGAAGTTTACAAATGGTATGCACCTCAGTGGTGCATTGGATATTTGCTTCTCAGTTAGCTTTTCAGGCTATACAATTATCTACTAACCTTTTCGCTAGAACTCAACACCCTCATTCGGCCTAAAAGAGAATTTCTCTATTACGCTTTAAAGCCCAATTACAGCCAAAACTTTTGCTTAAAGTATAACTAAAGGCAAAAGTTTTTTTTTAGTTTTGGACAGAGTGGAGAGGGATTAGAGCCCCTGTCGTTTTTTATTGTTGTCTGTGCCCCTGTTAAGGTGATTATTCATTGAAAGTGAAAGTAAAAAGAAAGAAAAGTAATAGATGGAAAATCTTCCAATGATTCTGGTGAGTTGGGGGTCCATAAAAAATTCCTTAAATTTTGCAGAGATATCATCTTACTTCCTGTTTGGCTATGGGACAGGAAGTGAAGGCAAATCTCAGCAATGGGACAGAGACCACAAAAAAAAAACATCTGACAGCAGTTATAACCCTCCCTTACTCTATCCAAAATGAAAAAAAAAAGTTTTGCTCATAGTTCTACTTTAAGTCACTCTTATATTTGCGTCAGTAGTACCCAGGAAATGTATTATGTCTTGAATTCCTCCTGGAAAAAAGCAAAGCACATCTTGTGCCTAGGCAATAATGTATTACAGCCTCATAGCTGTATATCTGTAGTGTGATATTCTTTGCCTCTGAATGCTAGTTTCACCAGATTTGGTGGTGGATATGGTGATATAATTACTGTTCTGTTCAGTATTTTTCTCGAGACTCATGAGAGAATGCTGTACCTGAGGACCTGCAGTGCAAGGATCTCCCTGTTTCTGTTTCATTTGTTCTGTGAATCTGTGTATCGTATACCTGTCTTGCCAGTCATCACAGAGGGCAGCTTTGACATGAGGAAGAAAAACCATGTTGCTCTACCTAGAAGGCCACATCCACACACATTCACAGTGCAGAGCAAGATGGATTAAATCAGTAATAAAAAAATCACCAGCTGCTGGAGCCTATCAGCAATGATGTTGACTCGTTCTTTAGCCCTTGCTTAACTTTTTGGGCGCAGATTCCACAGTTCAGGCCCCTTCTAAACCTGACAGAAGCTCTACCTTTCCCCCATTCTGTAGATATTGTACTAGGATTGGTCTTCAACTTACAGGCATGATTTGCCCACTGTAAATTGAACAACAAACATTTAAGAATGTATGTTTATTTCAGCATCTCAGCAAAGGGTTTTAATGCCCAAAACAAATAGGTGTTGCTTATGCATACCTATAAAAAGCTAATCTAAAGAGCCTTAGATTCAGAAAGCATTTCACAAGCTTAAAGCAGCTTTTTAGAAGCTTTCAAATCAGCCTTCAGCTCCAGTTTGGGAGTGTTGAATAAAGATCTTAGGTGTCCTTTTATAAAACTGTGATCAGCGGTGATCCCAAGGATCACAGCTCATTTTCGGTTTATAAAGCAGAGATAATCGGGAGAGAAGCTGTTCTCCGCCGATTATCTCCACACACAGAGAACTGTCATTCACTGACACAGAAACGGCCAGTTTATGAAGCTGCGATCTCCGCACTTCACCGGCGATCTGGGTCAGAATTCACCCTCCCCGATTCACCAGCTCAGAGGTGGAGAATTGAGGGGGTGAAGAGGGAATCCCGGGGAAGGAGGAAGATTATAGACTTCCTCCTGCCTCATTCAGACCCCCCAACACATTAACCATTTCCCCCTGCCCTGTATATGTGTATATATGTACATACATGTATATGATGTATGTGTATATATACACGTGTATATATAATGTATGTGTATATATGTATATATAATGTGTGTATGTGTTTATATATACATATATAGTGTAGGGGGACTAATTATTTTATTAACTGCTTGGGCGGGCTCCTCCGAGAATGTCCGTTACTGAGCAGTGATAATTTATCACTGCTTAACCTCCCTGGCGGTAATCTCGAGTGTGGCTCGGGGTGGAATTTCAGTACCATTAGCGGTAACCCCGAGCCACACTTGGGATTGCATTGCTGGATTCAGGCTGGGTTATTCACCTTGTCCCCTGGATCCAGCGATGTCCTCCCGCGGTGTCAGCGTGTCTGTCCCTCCGCCCGATGCCTCTGTGTGCCGGGCTCCGTTCCCTGCGAGCGTCGCGTAGGGACGGAGACCGGCGGGAAATTCAAATAGTGAAACACACAGTACACATACAGTACACTGTAATCTTACAGATTATATTACTGTATGAAATCATTTCACATTCCCTTTGTCCCTAGTGGTTTGCCCAGAGCCCTGCATGCACTTTTATATAATATATGTCATTCTTTCTGCCTGGTAACATGAGAATGTCCATAGCAACCAAAAAGCGTCCCTGTGTTTTTTGATCAGCTAGAAAACAGCGATAGTAAATAAGAATCATTTGCAGAATTGAGTGATACTGATTTTTGAGGAAATTTATCATCAGAAACTGAAAGTGACGACAGCGACAATTCTGCAACTGAGCAAATTTCAGTGTTTTTGGTTTGATTACATTATTAAATACATTTTATTACTATTACGTTATTATTTCTGATAGTTATTTATTATATTATAATTTATGATTTCATGTTTCAAACTTTTTCATACCCGGGATGTCTACTAAACTCTGGTTTGGACAGATTTAAGTGAGTTATTGCTAAGAATTTCAGGCCTACAATATAAAACGCCAAATTTCCATGCAAAATAATCGTACCGCTTTCAGCACCAAAAATCTGAAATAATCATACCGCCAGGGAGGTTAATAAACTGACATCTCTGAGTTTCTGTTAATTTCTGCTGCCGTAATCTCGTAATGTCTCACAAGATTAGGGCGTTCTCCAGTGTTTGAAGCGTTTGTAGATCACTTCACTTCACAGACTGTGAAGTGATCTACACACCTTAATAAACAGGCACACAGGGGAGAACAATCACCTCTGTGCATACCGGAGAACTGAGCAGTGGATTTTTTACACTGCTTTATAAACGGACACCAGAATGTGAATTCTGGCTTTAACTCGCAGCAAGATTAAGCAGACGTCAGCAGGTTTTAAAAGGTTTCAAGCAGTATTGAAGCTTGCTACAGCAAGTTAAAAAACTAAAGTTCACAAGCTAGGTTTTACTAAAATGCTTATGTGTATTTCTTCTCTATGCTCGTCCTATCAACTATCACCAATGTGAAAATCTCTAACTATGCTTCTATGCTTATAATATTTTACATACTCCCCTTAAAGCGGACCTATGAGTAATTATTAACAATACACTATACTTACAGTCTTGCTGGAATGGAGAGAGATTTATACTTAAAAGAGAAGTATGGATTTAATTTTTTTTTTAATTCATACTTACCTAGCTGGATACAGCATTGGTCCAATGTTGCATCTGTTCCCCTCCAGCGCTAACACTGAGAACTGAGTGATCAAACACCGCTGATCGCTCAGTTCTCACAGCTCCTTGAGCAGAGAGTTGGTGACTGTCAGTGGGAGTGGCTGGCTCAGGCTTGCATTCATGGTTCCCTCAATGAACTGTAGCTCTCCAGTGCTGGCAGCACTCATGCAGCCCCAGACCACGACACTTCCACCAACATGCTTGACTGTAGGCAAGACACACTTGTCTTTATACTCCTCACCTGGTTGCCACCACACACGCTTGACACCATGTGAATCAAATACGTTTATCTTGGTCTCATCAGACCACAGTACATGGTTCCAGTAATCAATGTCCTTAGTCTGCTTGTCTTCAGCAAGCTGTTTGTGGATCTTCTTGTGCATCATCTTTAGAAGAGGTTTCCTTCTGGGATGACAGCCATGCAGACCAATTTGATGCAGTGTGCGGTGTTTGGTCTCAGCACTGACAGGCTGACCCCGACCCTTTCCCTCTGCAGCAATGCTGGCAGCACTCATACGTCTATTTCCCAAAGACAACCTCTGGATATGATGCTGAGCACGTGCACTCAACTCCTTTGGTCGACCATGGTGAGGCCTGTTCTGAGTGGAACCTGTCCTGTTAAACCGCTGTATGGTCTTGGCCACCATGCTGTAGCTCAGTTTCAGGGTCTTGGCAATCTTCTTATAGCCTAGCCCATCTTTATGTAGAACAACAATTCTTTTTTCCAAATCCTCAGAGTTCTTTGCCATGAGGTGTCATGTTGAACTTCCAGTGGCCAGTATGAGGGAGAGAAAACAATAACACCAAATTTAACACAAGCTGCTCTCCATTCACACCTGAGATCTTGCAACACTAATGAGTCACATTACACCGGGGAGGGAAAATTACTAATTGGGCCCGATTTGGACATCTTCACTTAGGGATGTACTTACTTTTGTTGGCAGTGGTTTAGACTTTAATGGCTGTGTGTTGAGTTATTTTGAGGGGACAGCAAATTTACACTGCTATACAAGCTGTACACTCACTACTTTACATTGTAGCAAAGTGTAATTTCTTCAGTGTTGTCACATGAAAAAATAGAATAAAATATTTACAAAAATGTGAGGGGTGTACTCACTTTTGTGAGATACTGTATATTTCACTAACCCTCTTAAGCTGGCAAGAAAATACACTAAAAATGTGTGTGTGTGTGTGTATATATATATATATATATATATATATATATATATATATATATATATATACACACACACATACATACATACACACACACACACACCAAAGGCCAATGGTAGAGTAAAGGAACTCACAGGTTTTTAAATAAATGATGGAAACAAGTGTGTGTTTGTGTGGATACGTTTAGGGTATGGGACATGAGCATTAAGGAGATAATGGATAATATGTAACTTTATCTCCACTACTTCAAAAATGGGGGTGGAAATTCAACCCCAAAAAGGTATGTATTATTGTAAAATCCCAAATAGGGATATTATTTGAAACAGGAAATGGAGAGAGACAGCAGTAGTGCAGCTATATTTTCTCATACTTAGAATGGTATGTATCTTTCTATGTGACTTGACTGTCTTCCTAAATTTTACCAGATTTTTTTTTTATGTGAGTCCGTCTTTTGCACTATTTAAAACACATTATTTAAAATATTATTTATTCTGATCTACCTAAACAGATAAATGTTGATATCAATGTTATTGTTGTGGAGACAGTATAGTCATCACCTTTAGGGTTAGTTTTGACTTGACAACTGACTTTTAAGGCTTGAGCACTGCATCCCAGGAAAAATATAAATGTTCCTTCTGAAGCACCCAGAACTGGCTTTGGCTGAACAACTGAACAGTGGGGAAGTCATGGGGAGTGTAGAAATAAAAAGATAAATGGGTCAGGGGGTGGACTTGTAAGTGACCCTATTACTTTGCCCTAAATAGGAAGCTTCTCTTTAAAACTCAACTCTTGACCAATATTTTTTGTTTTAAATGTCCCCTAGGTGATGTTAGAAAAAAGGTAGCTTAAGCTATAACGCTCATCTATGTTCAAAAACTACTCTGAAGTACTCCTTTTTGCCCATTATCACTCAATCAGGAAGTGGATTGTACCGTGCGTGCATATTGTTAGGGCCCAGCACCCTGAGAGAGCATTACTACCATACCCTTAATTTACAATATACTTCGGCAGAGAGCGGTGCTGACATCATCACTGCCCTCTGCATTAGTAAAGACTGATCAACCAAGAGTTAAGGAAAAACACCCCATGGTATTATGTGACCTTCCTGAAGACTTCAGGAAAAGTAAATATAAAAAAGTAGAAAAACATAACATGCTGGATGACCTGCAGGTGAGGTAAGCAGGAGTGGCCTGGGGCGTAAATGTGAAACCCAGAGTTGGAGTTACAATACCAATACAGGCGGTCTCCAGGTTACAAACAAGATAGGGACTGTAGGTTTGTTCTTAAGTTGAATTTGTTTGTAAGTCGGAACAGGTACATTTGTTAAATGTAGCTTCAGCCAAAAAAACTATTTTAAGCATTTTGGATAGCATAGGGAAGGAGTAACACCCCTGTAATGTTTGTTTTGCTGTCTATGTTTCTGTTCAGAAGATTTCACCTCACTTCCTGTCCCAATGATAATTGGATTTTGAAAATTTTGGGTTGTTGTGGAAACAAACCTTGGTCATAAAGCATCAGTGGAGCCACCTTTCCCCATAATAACTCTTACAGGAGTGAATTTCCCTTCCTAGGGGGAGATTTCCTCTCACTTCCTGTTGTCTCCCTCCGTTTGTAAGTAGGAGTCGTTTGTAAGTCGGATGTTTGTAACTAGGGGACCACCTGTATAGAGAAAAAGAAAAACGTACTGAAGTGCCTTTTGCAACCCTTCTTTTCTTAGAATTACACGAGAGACATATATAAGCGGATGTCTGATGCTCTCTGGAGAGGTCTGTCAATAACCACCCTCATATTCTACACTCACCAGCCACTTTTTTAAGTACACCTGTTCAATTGTCTGAAAACATAAATTGCTAATTAGCCAATCACATGGGAGCAACTCAATGCATTTAGGCATCTAAATGTGGTGAAGACGACTTGCTGTAGTTCAAACTAAGCATCAGAATGTGGAAGAAAGGGGATTTAAGTGACTTTGAATGTAGCATGGTTGTTGGTGCCAGACAGGCTGGTCTGAGTATTATAAAAAAAACTGCTGATCTACTGGGATTTTCATGTACAACCATTTCTAGGGTTTTCGAGAGAGTGGTCTGAAAAAGAGAAAATATCCAGTGAGCAGCAGTTGTCTGGATGAAAATGCATTGTTGATGTCAGAGGAGAATGGGTAGACTGGTTCAAGATGATAGAAAGGCAACAGTAACTCAAATAACCACTCATTACAACCAAGGTATGCAGAATACCATCACTGAACACACAGCTCATTGAACCTTGAAGCAGATGGGCTACAGCAGAAGACCACACCAGGTGCCACTCCTGTGAGCTAAAAAAAGGAAAGAAGCTACAAATTCACACAGGCTATCCAAAATTTGACAATATAAGGTTGGAAAAATGTTGCCTGGTCTGATGAGTCTCAATTTCAGCTGCCACATTTAGATGGTAGGGTCAGAATCTGGAGTAAACAACATGAAAGCATGGATCTATCCTACCTTGTATCAATCGTTCAGGCTGATGGTGGTGGTGTAATGAGCATGAGTGCTGGGGGGGTCAGCCTGTCAGTGCTCAGACCATATGCCACACACTGCATCACATTGGTCTGCATAGCTGTCGCCCCAGAAGGAAGCCTCTTCTAAAGATGATGCACAAGAAAGCCCGCAAACAGTTTGCTAAAGACAAGCAGACTAAGGCCGTGGATTACTGGAACCATATCCTGTGGACTGATGAGACCAAGATAAACTTATTTGATTCACATAGTGTCAAGCGTGTGTGGCGGCAACCAGGTGAGAAGTACAAAAGACAAGTGTATCTTGCTTACAGTCAAGCATGGTGGTGGGAGTGTCATGGTCTGAGGCTGCATGAGTGCTGCCGGCACTGGGGAGCTACAGTTCATTGAGGGAACCATGAATGCCAACATGTAATGTGACATACTGAAGCAGAGAATGATCCCCTCCCTTTAGAGACTGGGCCGCAGGGCAGTATTCCAACATGATAACGACACCAAACACACTTCCAAGACGACCACTGCCTTGCTAAAGAAACTGAAGATAAAGGTGATGGACTGGCCAAGCATGTGTCAGAAAACTGGTGTGACCAGAAATGTGTGGACTGCACAGAAAATACCAAACAAAAGCGTAACTAAAATAAGAGGATTTATTATAAGGTGTGACAGTGAACTAAAACACACAACCAAAATAGAAATAGTGAAGCCAACCAAAAGCATATAACTAGAGCAGTAAGGAAAGTCCAAACCATAAACTTCAAGCCAGGCCAGGGTCATCCACGGGAGATCAGTCAGAGGGAACTGGGGAGCAGGACGATGCAGGTTTCGGGATACAGGTCTCAGGATACAGAGGCACAAGGAACAATACCAAGGCAAGCTAGCACAGCACTCCCAGGTTTAGGCCTCATACACACGGGCGTTTTATAATAAATAAGCAAAACGCCAGGTCCGACGTTTTTTAAAAAAAATCGGCGTTTTTTGCGGCGTTTTGCATCGGCGTTAGCGAGCGTTAGTGAGCGTCGGCGTCAATAGGCGTTTTTTTAAAAAAATCAGTCCTCTGCTATTTTTCAACCTAAAACCGCCGGCGTTAAAAAAACGCTTGTTAACGCCGGTACGGCGTTAGCGGGTGTTAGTGAGCGTTTTGCCAATTGGCGTCAAAAAAGGCCAAAACGCTACAGCTACAGAACGCGATGGTCCCGCGTTCTAAAAACAGCTCACTAACGCCGACGCCCTCTACTGCTCACTAACGCCGGCGTTTTTAGAAGGCCATTGAATAACATGGAGAGCTGCAAAAAACGCCTACAAACGCCGGCGTGCAAAACGCCCGTGTGTATGAGGCCTTAAATACACTTCCTGCAATCAGTCTCAGGTGATGCTTGATTGCAGGAGATGATATCAGGTCCTGACTGCGAAGAGACACCTGCTGGTGGACACTGGAACTGCGGCCCCTAGGTGTGGGGGCTACAGTGCCACCAACTGGTGAAAGCGTTCCTAACACATGTTTCCAGACCTAAACCCTATTTATCATCTGTGGGGCATCCTCAAATGGAAGGTGGAGGAGAGCAAGGTCTCTAACACCAACCAGCTTTCTGATGTTGTCATGAAAGAGTGGAAGAGGACACCAGTGGCAACCTGTGAAGCTTTGGTGAACTCCATGCCCAGGAGAGTTAAGGCAGTGCTGGAAAATAATGGTGGCCACACAAAATATTCACACTTTGGGTCCAATTTGGACATTTTCCCTTACTCAGGGGTGTACTCACTTTTGTTGCCAGCTTTTTGTTTCAAAATTAATGGCTGAGTGTTGAGTTATTTTGAGGGGACAGCACATTTACACTGTTATACAAGCTGTACACTCACTACTTTACATTGTAGCAAAGTGTAATGTCTTCAGTGCTGTCGCATGAAAAGATATGATAAAATATTTACAAAAATTTGAGAGGTGTACTCACTTTTTTGAGATACTGTACATATTATTATGTTTGAAGCAGTTTAATCACTTGCCGACCGCCGATCGGCATTTGACGGCGGCAAAGTGGCTCTGTAAGGTGAATCGCCATCATCTGACGGCGGCCGCCTGATCGCGCTCACTGTGTCCGGGGGGGGGCCAGGGAGCGGGTGCGGCGGAGTCGATCTCCGTCGGCCACCCGCGATGCCCCCCCCGGAGTGAAGGAACGGAGGTCCGTGTATGTAAACACGGACCTCCGTTCTGTGAAGGGGGAAGGGCTGTGATCACAGCCTTCCTGTACATGAAGGCTGTGACCACTTCCTTACCCCAGCTAGGGCAGTCCCCATACAGTTAGAACACGCCCAGGGAACACAGTTAACCCTTAGAGCGCCCCTGCAGGTTAACCCCTTCACTGCCAATGGCATTTACACAGTAATCAGTGCATTTTTATAGCACTGATCGCTGTATAAATGCCAATGGTCCCAAAAAAGTGTCAAAATGGTCCGACATGTCCGCTGAAATATCGCAGTACCGCTAAAAATCGCAGATCGCTGCCATTAATAGTAAAAAAATAAAAAATAAATAAAAACCCCAAAAATGAATTCTCATCATCCGTAAACGCGACCACTTTTGCGCAAACCAATCAATAAACGCCGATTGGGATTTTATTTATCACAAATATGAGGAAGAATATAAATCGGCCAAAACCGATGAAAAAAAATGTTTTTTTATATTTTTTTTTGGATTTGTATTTTAGCAAAAAGTAAGAAATTTGGGTTTTTTTGCAAAATTGTCGCTTTTCTTTTGTTTATAGCGGCGATCAGAAATGACGCAGCGATGATCAAATACCACCAAAAGAAAGCTCTATTTGTGGGGAAAAAAAGGATGCAAATTTTGTTTGGGTACAACGTCGCACGACCGCGCAATTGTCAGTTAAAACGATGCAGCGCTGAATCGCAAAAAGGGCTCCGGTCCTAAAGCTGGAAATCCTTCCGGGGCTGAAGTGGTTAAGCATTATAGTAAGTAGATTGAATTCTAAGACAAAGTACTGCACTGTAAAAAATCAAAAAAAAGGTTTGGCTATTGTTTTTGGACTTTACAATCTATGCTTGATAAATATCTATGAAATATTTCACACTACAATAAATAATAGCTGGTGGTGATATCACAAAAAGTGATGGAGGTACCAAGAGACACATTAGCTAGCATGTACGAAGAACCTCCAGAAAAATTGAGTAAACCTAGATTTACATCTTTTCTTTGGAAGTCCAAATTCAACATTGAAACTTTTAATGTGTATCATACTTCCAGAGGTACAGGATGTTGACTTGGTGTAATGTTCTGTATGTTATGAAATGAAAAGACATTTTTATATTGCCTATTCTATTTGACATTTTTAAACTCTGATTACTTCAGTGTGTAATTCCACGCTATTATGTACTGTAATTCCTCTATTGTACAATCAAATAAAATGCAAATATACAATATGCATATAGATTTCCAAAGATACTATGGGGTTGATTAAATATATTGTTCACTTTGCAAGGGAAGTTGAATTTTGCAAGCAAATTATCCCCAGAGCTTAGTGAATGAGGTGAAGCCCTGCTGATTTTCATTATCCAAACATGTGGAAGCAAAAATGCTGTGTTTTTATTTTCCTTGCACATGATTGGGTATTCGTTGCAAAGTGACATTTCACCACATTCACCAAGCTCTGGGGAAATTTCCCGTGCATAGAGCAATTTTCCTTACAAAGTGAATAGCCTATTTGCCTTTAGAAAATCAACCCCTGCATGTTAGAATGTAATTGATTAGGCATTCAAATATTAAAATGAATACTCTAATGCCTCTAGCTTTTTGGAGCCACGGGAAATAATTGTTTTGGGTATTCAATAAAGAGCGTTACTATATTACACACAATTTTGTGTACATTATACAAAGAATAAAGGAAATGATATCTGTAAGTATGAGTAAATTAGGGAAAGATTCAAACTTATGCTCGATCACTGTGGATTTCCAAGTGAAATTGACCTGAATATAGATGGTAAATTCTAAGTATTCCACAGTCTTAGACATGTGATTTGTGTTGTTACTGCGGCATTATGGAGATTAGGCCCATGATTTACAGAGGACTTCCCACAATGCATAGCATAGATAATAAAAGCAAATAACTGAATTATTCTGATGTTCATTCTTCCATAATACTCATCTATAGTTTTGAGCTAAAACGAAATGGTTGCAAAGTAGTGTAAATCCGGTCTGCAGTGTTGCTAAGCTTACACTCTGTGACAGGGTGAGAAGGGATGGGATCCAGGGGTACAACAGAAAAATTGCTATACCTTCATCAAGAAAAAAAAATGTCTAAAATTGAGAGCTCCTTTTGAAAAATGTGTTTTTTTTAAATTAACTAGGAACTAATTTGAACACGATATGATGTTCTCTTTTACTGTGAACACATCTTCATAATTTTACTAATTTAACATGCACATATATAGGTTCTCCCTCTTGTGTATGTATATACAGTACAAATATATATATACAGTTTCTCAGAAAAGTGAGTACACCCCTCACATTTTTGTAAATATTTTATTATATCTTTTCATGTGACAACACTGAAGAAATGACACTTTGCTGCAATGTAAAGTAGTGAGTGCACAGCTTGTATAATAGTGAAAATGTGCCGTCCCCTCAAAATAACTCAACACACAGCAAAGTGACACTCACTACTTTACATTGTAGCAAAGTGGCATTTCTTCAGTGTTGTCACATGAAAAGACATAATAAAACTCACTTTTGTGAGATACCATATATATATATATATATATATATATATATATATATATATATATATATATTGTGGGTAGGTAGCGCAATGGGGATCACCTTCCCTGGAAAAAGGTAGTCCAAATGGCAGGTGTAAAATCAAATAAACAAAGCAGATAATAAGTCCTTGCCATCCAGGCACTAACATATCCAGTTTTCCAAACTCAGAGGTGAAGGACTTTTCCCAGTCACCCACAAAACAAATATAATGCAAACCTTTTTGTTTCAGTCACAAAGCAATGTTCAGTACAGCAGTTCTCTCAGGCTTTTGCTTCCTGAGTCCAAGTCAAGTGCAAAACTCTGATCCAGACCTGCTTCCTTGGTACTACCTGTCAGTGGACAAAAGTGGACCGCAAAATCTGGTCCGGCACCAACCCTGCCAAGGTGGCTGGTAAAACCCGGACTGGATTCCACCTTAGTTTCCTGTAAGTGAACACATGCAAGGTGAAACATAACGTCCATCGATCACCTCGCCTTTCATAATGCCAAATATATATATATATATATATATATATATAAAACCAAGTGTTATATACTGCGTTTGTGAACAAATATAATAAACAAATCTGTGGCAACACTCATGTGAGATATACACATCTAAAATCAAAAATAGTAAAAATTGTGTCGCGCTATTTAGCTGGAAAAAACAGTATGTGCATGAATGTTCTCTAATATCGGTAGTAGGGATGGGCCGAACGGACCCCTGTTCGGTTTGCACCAGAACTTTCGAACACCGCGAAAGTGCAGACCCGAATAACGAACTACATAAAGGTCTATGGGACCCAAACTTCAAAAATCAAAAGTGCCCATTTTGAAGGCTTATATGCAAGTAATTGGGCATACAATGGTTATAGGGGTCCGGGTTCTATCTTGGGGGACATGTATCAATAAAAAAAAAGTTTGTGAAAAACGTCATTTTTAAAGGAGCAGTGTTTTTTTGATTTTTAAAGTTAAAGCATAAAAATGAAAAATTCCTTCCAATATAGTGCCTGGGGGATCCACTTAGTCTACCTGTAAAGTGGCAGATTTGTATCATGTCTAGAATTTGCTACAGCAATAATTGCATTTTTAAAGCCAAAAAAATAACATTTTCCCTGCAAGATGCCTTTATTTTGCTCAGCAACAGCTGGGGAGCCAGTGTGTATGATGAGGCCACAATGTAGTGCACTGGGAACAAGATTAGAGATTTTTTTGGATAAATTCTGGTGTCACTTTGACTTTGGATAAAAGTAACGGGTGTGGAAAAATTGGGCTTTGAATGTCGGTGGTGCCTTCACACCATAACCCTATAGAGGTGCTCTTCATGAAGGCAAGAACTGGCCTCTCTGTAAAAAAATTACAATGATATGCACCTGTCAAACAGGTGCAGAAAAATTGGTCTTTGGGTGTCGGTGGCGCCTTCCTACCATAACCCTATAGAGGTACTCTTGATGAAAGCAAGAACTGACCTTGCTGTAAAATCTGCTGCAAATGTGCTGAAAAAGGCCCAAACAGCTGAGCTTTGAGAAGTGGGCCAGGAGATAACAGCTGCAGAATGTGATGGAATAGGGTGGCTGCTCTCTACTCTTTCTTGATGTCGGCCTCCTTAGGGTTGTGCCACCTCATCATCATCGTCATCTCCATCTCCTCCATCTTCATCATCATCATTACCACTGGAGATAACGTGCCAATACGCTGCGGCTGGGGGGAACATGCATGCCAATTAGTCTACCAGTGTTCTCCCCTATCTCTAGGCTCATGTTCCTGTCATCCTCAACCTCAGAACCAACATCTGAATCCAATAATGGCTGGGCATCATCAAGGTGCAAGTGGCTGATGCTGTAGTCAAATAACTCAGCTGACTCCTCCATGGCTGATGTTGGGGCTGTGACAGGAATAGATGTGGACAAGGAGGCAGGTTTATCCACTCTGGCAACTGCAGGGGACTGCACACTTGTCTCTGTTTGCGTGACAGAGGATGAGGAGAATGAGGAAGGTTTAGTAAACCAGTCCACCACCTCCTCTGCATGCTGTGGCTGGACAGCACGGGCAAACTGTGCCCTGATTGGCTGAAGCGTTCACTACTTCAGCCAATCAGGGCTTGCAATGCATTGTTCAGTGCCGCATTGCATTTTGGTTGGGTCGGGGGGGGCGAACAAAGGTTGAACGCCCCGTTTGTTTGGATGTTCGCTGAATGACCGAACAGTGAAAGTTCAGCCCGACCAATGTTCGCCCATCCCTAATTGGTAGTTATTTAGAGCTCACTGATGGTAATAACCGTCCATTAAAGTGCATGTGCTATTAGTGCAATACTGAAATGCAAAATTCTGATGTAAAAGAATATTCAAATAAACATAGTTCCCATAAAATAACAAATAAAATTAATAAAGTCCCATCCGTGAATAATTCCAATAATGATGACTTCAGGCTGGTTCAATGTAGCAATGTAGCAATCACCGTGAGCATGCAAAATCTGAACTCATGACAGAACCTCCACCAATGAGTAAGATGTACCCTTACCCCATATATATGAACACCTATTACGGGGGGGGGGGGGGTCGGAAACAGCATATGAGACGTCACAGGAATGGTTCAAATATCCCGGGTTACACCACCAAAAGGTCAGCAGTCGCTGGATGGATGTCCCTCCACACTCCAAATCAATAGTCACGTGCAAAAACGAGGAATAAAAACTCTCATAGCGTGAATCCATAGGGTGATTTATTAAAGTTGCGCTTACATTGACAAAGATGGGCTGTTTTATTAAAGTTGCACTTACACTGACAAAGATGAAAGCGGGCACGTAAACAAATAGCCCCAGCTGAGCGTGATGAGCATACAAGTCACGGTAACTTCATATTCATTATTTGCATAGGATGTTGGCATTTTATGGGGACTTTGTTTTTTTGAATATTCTTTTACATCAGAATTTTGCATTTCATTATTGCACTAATAGCACATGCACTTTAATGGACGGTTATTACTGTCAGTGAGCTCTAAATAATTACCAATATTAGAGCACATTCATGCACATACTGTTTTTTCCAGCTAAATAGCACGACACAATTTTTACTATTTTTAAATATATATATATATATATATATATATATATATATATGTATATATTAATTAGAGTTCAGTTAGAATCTTTGCTGTCTGGTTGCTGCATGAAAATCAATTACAGGACAAGCCATCTAAAGGCTATCTTGTTTTTAATTGTTTTTAAAATTAAAATATAGTGTATTTACAGTTATTCCATGTTTAGAGTTATTATTGCATCAAAGTACACATGTAACTGCATATTCTATAATATAAATTTATTTTTTTATCATTATGGTTTGGAGTGAAAGGCAGGGGACCAAGCAGCTCAGTATTTAGTACAAAAATATCACGTTGTAGTGACTTACAAACCTATGAATGTGATTCTAGTTGCTGATGCCAGATGCAAGATGCTGCCTAAGAACATTACTGACAAAGTACTTGGGACTCAAGCACATATAATTATGTCCGGCTTTACCATTTTTGGTCAGTGAATAAGAAAACTGAAAGATAAAACAGTCAATGGTGCTCAACTGTTACCACTTAAATGTCCTACTAAATGGCTGCCCATAAGCAAAGCATTTATGGTCTCCAACAGTGACCATATGAAAAAATTTTGATAAAGAGTTGGTTGTTAAGGATGATCTGTCTGGAAATATTTATTGTTCCTCAATGCATGATCACTGAATTGATAAATGAATAAACCAAGGTAAGATGGGATGTGAACAAAAGTAAAAAATGTTAAATTGCTTACTTTGCTAAACCATTTATGGAAGCATGAAATCCTCAAAAAATACCCTAAAAGCAGTGGCCTAACTATATGTGGTTTGGTTGTGAGAGAGGACTCCATTAAGGAAGCTTTTCGGGCAAACTAGAAGATCTGTGTGAATGTCTAAATTAGACATGCGCAGAACAGAAAAATTCATATAGTTTCAGATAGATTTGTTATGTTACTAATTTAGTTTTGTTGTTTTGTTTTAGAATTTGTTTAGTTTAGTTTTGTTCCATTTAATTTTATTTTGTTTATTACTTTTCAAACAAATTCCGCATTTTCGGAACGATTCAAATTCGGATTGGTTGAAAAATTATCGACCGATTCGAATTCTGCGTGAAGAATAGCTGGTTGTTAAGGAATAGACCAGTAAGCCTGCCACCACGTTCATAAAAACTGATTACTCCTCAGCTGTCAGCGTTCTTCCCCACTCACAGCTGAAATGTAAACAAAAGAATGCCGGCAATAAAAAATGCAGAAAAAAAACAGCGTGGGCATCCCCCCTAAATCCATACCAGGCCCTTCGGGTATGGTATGGATTTTAAGGGGAATCCCATGCCAAAATTTTGGTGTACACAGGGTCACACAGGCCACCGGATAGTTTTTAACATCATCATGCACACAGATGACCCCGACCTATTCCCTTGGTACCAGCTTTCTTTGCAACCCGTCCGCTCAGAGCAGGGTGACAACACTCCCAGAGTCAAGGAGTGCTTCAACCTCCTGTCCATTGACCCGCAACACACACTCATGGAGATTCAGGCTGGTTGCAGCACATAAGGCATGGGCATACATGGAGCACAACGACCCATGTCACACTCCATTGGCTCTTCCCGTCTTGGGCACTGGGCCGCCAAATGACCCAGTTGCTGACAGGACCAACAGCTAACCTCACGGGGTTCCCCCTGTCGGTTCTCTGGAAGCTTTGGCCCTGGGGGGGGGCTTCTGGCAGTTGTATTATGCAACCGAGCAGACACCATGCGATCAACGGGTGCCATCCTGGTGCTGGAACACCCTTCTTTGGAACGGGCCAGCTCTCTGGTGACAGAGGGACTCTCCTGGAAATTTTCCACACAACTTTAGCACTCAACAGCCGCAGCCATATCATCCAGGGACTGAGGCTTGGACTGAGCCACCCATCGATGGAGCTCCCTGGGCAGCCCATGCAGAAAACAGTCCAGTGTTACTCTTTCCACAATCTGAGTGGGTGTCTTTTCCTCAGGTTTCAGCCAGTCCTGGAGCAAGTGCATCAGATGGTAAAGCTGCGAATGGGCAGGCTTAGCCTTGTCAAAGTGGCAGCAATGGACTTGGTTCGCCCTTAAAGCAACAGTCACTCCCAGCTTTGCTAGGATTTCTGTTTTCAGCAGCTTATAGTTTTGTGCTGATTCAGGGGCCAAGTCACAGTATGTCTGTTGGGGATCTGAGGTCAGGAAAGGAGCCAGCACATCTGCCCAATCTTTATCAGGCAGACCTTCCCTTGCTGCAATCCGCTCAAACATCGCTAGGTATGACTCAACATTGTATGTGGCTGTCATCTTTTTCAGGGTCCTCTGCACTGCCTTTAACGGGTCACTATTTATATCGGGGTAACTTTTCACCATTGCAGCCTGCTGGGTCACAACTTGCTGTAAACCTGCTAGCTGTTAAACCAGTAAGCAGTTTGTTTCTTGTTGCACAGCTCCACTGACACTTTCAGCTCAGTTGATTAATAACCAGGTCTGAAAGGGAAGTACCTTCCCTCTTCAATCAACCCCTTCTTAGACCTGCCCCAGGCTGACCCTCTACAATATATATATATATATATATATATATATATATATATATATATATATATATATATAGCCTTGTTCTCCCTTGGGAGTGGCTGGTAGTTGTGGTTCACCTGCCCGCTTCCCTCAGTCACATTAGGTCCACACATTGGGAGTCACGGAACAGGCCGGTACTTTGTTTTGTTATTTTATTTGAGGGGATAAAATTTGGATGGGGAGAGGGGTTAACTGTGGGATGCCCAAAGTATTAGATCACGGGACCTTCTATATATGTCTGCAGTATATACACTCCAACTTCCTCCAGCTCAATCACTTGCTGACCGTTCCTCTCCTTACTTCACTCCAGCTCACTTCTTAGTTACCTGGCCTGAAAGGCAATTTATCAGGCCGCCATGACACTTCTTCCTCCACCCCAACTAGCACATGGTGAGGCCTGCACTTTTGCCAGCAGGACCTCCGAACCACTGGTTACAGGCAAGGGCAACGGGCTCCCGATTGTGAAGCCACGAGTCCTCCATTGTGTAGCTAAGTATGTTGGTGCTAGTGGGGTATTGACAGACTACAACTCCCAGCCTGTCCTCTACCAGGCCGCTCCAACCTGCTTTTCTATCCAGTGACACTCCTTCCCCTGACTGGCTCCTCTGACCTCCACAGACTGTCCACAATCCTCCCCCAGCCTGCTCCAGCCTGCTGTGCAACAAGAAAAAAACTGCTTACTGGTTGAACAGCTAGCAGGTTTACAGCAAGTTGTGACCCAGCAGGCTGCAATGGTGAAAAGTTACCCCGCTATAAATAGTGACTCACGGTAGGCAACAGGCAGTCCGGGCAAACGAGGCACATCTGCTCTATCCCTTCAATGACTCCCAGGGCGAGTCCCCCGCGAGGCTCCAATCGGACCCCTGTATCAATCAGTGTCCGTTCTGGCCTATCCGGCAACCATGTCCACTCCGAAACAAGTCGCCCACCTTCCACCATCTCTCTCCTCATGGTGACTGGTGTTAGCTGCAAGCGCGCCGACTCTTACAGGGCATGGTGCCGCCCCCATGTTACCAGACGAGCTGGTGCCAAATGTCCTGATAAGCAGGCTTGCTGTGTGTCATGATACTGTAACCTCTAGTGTGAAGGACAAAACTTTACAGATACACTAGCAGGACTTGCCCCGACTTGTTGGCTTTGCTGGTGGTTGCCGGTAGTAACAGTAAATTGTTGTAGCCACTGACAGCTCCTCAGCATACAACGAAACTAGATATTTGGGGGGAACACCCTGCCAAACGCATGGTGCTGCTCGTAACGACCAATAAACAGAAAATGTATAAAAGTTACAGCGCACACATGATACATGTCATAGTACTGTGTGTCGTTCGGACGAATAGTCCTGTAAACCGTGGTCGAGCAGACCATTGTACCCCCGCCGTGGTACGGGACATTCTCAGCCGCGCGAACGTCGATTGTGGTCAGTGGTACTCCTCTCTCTACCACCTTCCACCCGCTGAACAAAGCCTCACCTGTACCAACGGCCTATCCGGTCTTGCCTGTGACTAACTATGTCCCCAGGCTAACCTCGGAGCGCCCCCTGAGCGGGACCCTCAGTAACTTCCCTATCTCGTCTACACGGAGCAAACGGGCCTGACGGACAACGGATGGCACTCAGTGATAAATATCGCCCCATTGAAAAGTG
>BLSH010253031.1:85363-100799 GCA_018402905.1 Glandirana rugosa | reverse complement strand
AATATATTCTGCTACTCCTCCCGAGTATGGCGATACCACATGTGTGACACTTTTACACAGCGGGACCACATACAGAGGCCCAACATGCAGGGAGCACCGTCAGGTATTCTAGCGGCATACATTTAGAATCTAATTTGACCATCTTTTACACTATTGTGAAGCACTGTGGTGGCATATATAGGCACTGTAGTGGCACAGATGGGCAGGGTATTGGCACGGATGAGCAGTAGAATGGCACGGATGGGCAGTGTAGTGGCATGGATGGGCACTGTAGTGGCACGGGTGGGCACTGTAGTGGCATGGATGTGTCACGGATGAGAACTGATGTGGTATGGATGAGCATGAATGAGGCACAAATGAGCCATGGATGGGGATGAATGAGGCACGGATGGCTGGGTGAGCATGGATGGATGGATGGGTGAGCAGGGATGGATGGATGGGTGAGCATGGATGGATGGATGGATGGATGGGGGAGCACGGATGGATGGATGGTTGAGCACGGCTGGGTAGGTGAGCATGGATGGATGGATGGATGAGCACGGCTGGGTGGATGAGCATGCATGGCTGGATGGGTGAGCACGGCTGGGTGGATGAGCATGCATGGCTGGATGGATGGGTGAGCATGGATGAATGGATGGATGGGTGGGTGGGTGAGGATGGATTGAGTGAGGATGGGTGGGGGGTGGATGGCTGGGTGGGTGGTGGGTGGCTGATGATGGCTGGCTGGGTGGTGGGTGGCTGATGGTGGCTGGGGGGTGGTGGGTGGGTGGTAAATAGATGGTGGGGGGAGTTTTTTGTCACTAGGCAGCGCTGTGGGTATTACACATTGCCCACAGTGCTGCAGCACCACCTCTCTCCCCCCTCTCTCCTCTCACACTGCACCGATCGGTGCGGAGAGGAGAGACAAGCCGGCGCTTCCGCCGGCTTGTTTACATGTGATCGCGCCGTCATTTGACGGCGCGATCACGTGGTGAAAGGGCGCGCACAGCGGCCATTCACCCCGATCCGTGATCAGTCGGGTCCCCCAGACCCGACGGTCACGGATGTTCCCGTGTGCGCGCCCCAGAATTAAGCAACCGCCCTGTAGACGTCAATTGTCTATGGGGCGGTTGTTAAGCGGTTAATGTAGCTGTGGAAGATCAATGCTATTTCAGTGATGTGCAAATCAAGTATGTGTGTGAAAACAATATATATATATATATATATATATATTACTACAATTATTTAAAGTGCAGTGCACCACAAATTACAATCCCATGAATGAGTAAAATCAAATAGATAAAAATATATAAGAAGGTAAAATAAAAACCTGTTTTTAAGTGACCATAAAAACAACAATATTATTAACTCATATCAAAAAAATGTACCAGAAAGTGAACAAAGACCTAATTCATCATATATAGTCCTCTACTATGCCTAAGAGTCAATGACAGAGTCCGTATGATGGCAACACCACTACTGAATGATCTAAGCCTTGCTTCTGATCAGTTAATGGACAACCATATAGATGTTTATGTTATACCCTTGTCTCACACTAAAGGCTGCAGATGCTGGGTCCTAATCCATGGTAAAATGCAGGACCGTGCTGTATACTTTACTCACTTTGTAAGCTGGAGAAGTCAGACGATGTCCGGTGATGAAACGCGTAAGGCGGAGCCATTGCATTTTCACGCACCCACGATACACGGGCTGTAAGAGGAACGCCAGCCGCGGGCTAGAGTCTGACTTCTCCAGCTTACAAAGTGAGTAAAGTATACAGCACAGTCCTGCACTTTACATCTGATACTAATCTGGAGTTCTTTTTCCTTTGTATTCTGTCCTACGATTGGGTCCTGGAAGTGTCACTAACTTGCCGGGAGTGGACCTTGGGTCCACCATGGATTAGGACCCAGCATCTGCAGCCTTTGGTGTGAGACAAGGGTGTAACATAAACATCTATATGGTTGTCCATTAACTGATCAGAAGCAAGGCTTAGATCATTCAGTAGTGGTGTTGCCATCATACGGACTCTGTCATTGACTCTTATACATAGTAGAGGACTATATATGATGAATTAGGTTTTTGGTTTTGGCACATGCACTTTGTTCACTTTCTGGTACATTTTTTTTGATATGAGTTAATAATGTTGTTTTTATGGTCACCTAAAAACAGGTTTTTATTTTACCTTCTTATATATTTTTAACTATTTGATTTTACCCATTCATGGGATTATAATTTGTGGTGCACTGCACTTTACATAATTGTAGTAATATATATATATATTGTTTTCACACACATACTTGATTTGCACATCACTGAAATAGCATTGATCTTCCACATGTGATTGCACTAGCACTTTATATTTTGCACATACACACTTTTTCCAGCAGCGCCCAGATCCACCCTGATATCTTACCTCTCATTACAGAAGTCTAAGCTTCCTTGGTTTTACAGCAAGTAACCTTGTTAGGAAAACATTCCAGGATTTGTGCTAAAATTCTACTGAAGCAGACTTGTTTTCTGTGGTGTGTTTTGTTGCTTGTGCTGAAGAAAATGCTGCTTACACTGTTTAGGAAGAGTAAGGCTGTAAAGGTTTCTGGTGTCCAAGAGGACTTGAAGGCGTACACCCTTCCTACCTGGGACAAAGAAAGTCAGTGGATGTCTGTTGCAGAGGAGCTGGCTAGATATGCTTCTCATTTGAACAGAGCTTGGTGTGTCTGATCTTTCCTCAGATTTTAGTCTCAAAAGTTTTGGGTTCAGTAAGGGAGAGATGCGGGCAGTTTCTGTGTTTGGTTTACACTTCCTGCATGCTCTAAATATTGAATCTGAAAAGAGGAAAAAGGTAGAATTAGAAAGAGATTTACTGAAGGAACAGCTTGCAGTTGCATCTGAGTATTTGGAAGACACTACAAGCAAGGCAAACGATTTAGAAAGTAGGGTAATCAAAGTCAAACCTGCAGTGGCTTTGAAGTGTGTTCAAACCCCTGTAGGCAGAGCTGAAGATTTGAATGAGCAGTGTGCAGTCCTCATAAACAAGTTTAATGATGCCCTGACAAAGGACAAAGGCCCTAAGCTTATAAGCAAAAGTTGGACGTGTGCCACTGGCACTTCCCATAAGCAGGAAGCTGAGTATTTGATCAGCTCAAATGATGGCCGAGCTTCCTGAGACAAATTAAACTCCCCTCCCTAACCCAGCAACAAGTCAGTGACCTAAATAAGCCCTTCACTACCTCAGAGATTACAGATACTATCTCCCACTTCTCCACAGTCAAATCTCCTGGCCCTGATGGCTTCCCCGGGGAATATTATAAACAGTTCCGAGAGATACCTGTCCCCATTTGAAAAACGCCCTGAACCTAATTGCCTCCTCTTCCACCATCCCAGCTGAAATGTTAGAGGCTACTATAGTCACTCTCCCCAAACCTGACAAGGAACCTACTTCCCTGAAAAACTTTCGCCCCATTTCACTATTGAACCTGGACCTAAAAATCTATCCTAAACTTTTGGCCAACAGACTAGCAACCCTACTTCCAACCCTCATTAATGAAGACCAAAACGGGTTCACAAAAGGACGCCAGTCCTCAGACGCTACCAGGAGGATACTGGATCTAATCCATTTCGCCGAAACATCCGTCAGCAAGAGTTTTTACATCAGATGCTCTGTCAACCCCGTTTTTAATTACAAATGGCATGAGGCAAGGGTGCCCACTGCCCCCCCTGATTTTCAACTTAATGATCAAACCTTTAGCTGAGCATATTAGATTCAATACCAACATAACAGGACTGAGAGTAGCATCCCAAGAGCATAAAATAAACTTGTTTGCTGATGATGTCATGTTAATCCTTACCAATCCCTCTTCCTGACTCCCTGAAGCACAAAAAGTTTTATCCTGGTTTAGCAACGTTTCATATTACAAACTAAATGACTCTGAATCCTCTATTCTAGCCCTCAAATTAGATGCTACGACTCAACTTCTATTACAGCAACCATATCCATTCACCTGGGTTGATAGCAGTATACCTTATCTTGGCATCCATCTCACTAAAACGTCAAAAGCACTCTTTAAAGCCAACTATATTCCACTCCGATCTAAACTTCAATCTGACCTTCTCACCTTATCCAAACTCAAATTTTTATGGATGGGCAGACTGACGGCCTTTAAAATGGCACACCTTCCGAAAGTTCTCTATCTCTTCTGAACACTCCAGATCCCTATTCCATCCTCCTACTTCAAATCCTTACAGTCCCTGCTTTCCACATTCGTGTGGGCTGGGAATAAACCTAGAGCGGCCCACAAAAATCTGATTAGATGGAGACAAGTTGGGGGAGCCAGTTATATAGATTTTGAGGACTACTACAAAGCCTCAATCCTAACAAATTTGAAAGACTGGTTCCACCCTACCCCCATGTCTGTCTGGAGTAAGATAGAAGCCTCTTATATTCCAACTTCCTCCCTACGAGAATGGTTGCTATGTACCCCGCTAACGCCCAAAATCCATACACATATCCCCTTGGCAATGCAAGCATCAGTATACGCTTGGAAAGCACTGGTTAAAGAATCCCAAGAAAATCCCTATGCAATCCCTATCTGAATTCCCTTATTAGCTCTAAGCCACATTACGGACTCCCTTCCACTTTCAAGGTGGCAACAAAAAGGCATTCTTCACGTTAATAGCCTCTTTGCAGAGGGTACCAAATTGCCCAAACCCTTCACTTCTCTCCAAGAAGAATATAATTTACACATATCAGAAGCATACACCTACCTACGTGTTCACTGCATTTTACGCTTCAACATATGGCCCCTAAAAATTCCCCACCATTTATGGGCGTATTACACTTCTCCAGGGCCATACTCCAAAGCCATTGCACTTTTTTATAACGTGCTGCAGCAAAAAAGCACTCCACATAAGCCAATTATCTCATACAGAATGGGAGAAAGACTTGAATCAGACATTCCTTATGCAACAATGGAAGGTGGCATTTACACACACATTCCAGGCAACTAGAAAATCCACTCTCTGGGAAATGACCCTGAAGTTATCACAAAGATGGTATCTCACTCCCACGAAAATTGCTCGGTTTAGCCCCAATGCATCACCTATGTGCTGGCGGAAATGCGGTAATCGAGGGGACCTCTACCATACCTTGTGGACTTGTCCAATATTAAAACCCTACTGGGTTGCAGTCTTTGACCTAATATCTAAAGTTACACACATGCACCTTCAACCAACACCTGCCTTGGCAATCCTTTCCCTGAACATAGGGGATTTTCCCTCTAAATTTCTCCATCTCATTATTAACATTCTACTAGCCTCTAGAATTAGTGTAACCAGGAAGTGGAAATGCCCACTTCCCCCCACAATACAGGAAGTCATTGAAACAACTGACCTGCACTGTTCTTATGAACATATTATCGCCAACACTCTAGGCTCAACTAAATCTACAGTTCTGAAATGGGTTGCATGGTCCTGTTGGAAGTCCTTACATCTATGACTCCTTCCTCTCGGCTTTCACTGATGGCGCTTTATACTTTTGGTCGGCATACTACAGGTTATGAGCTACTTATAATCCCTTGGCAGCAGCGCAGCTTTCCTTTGCACTTTAGAACGTTATGCCCCCTCCCGGTCACAGTTAGTGCCCACAGGGGTGACCGGAAGGTCTGGAGGCGCTAGAAACTCCCACAGTTTGATTTCCGACTGGAAGTCTCCTTAAACTATATAATCCACATCTTTGACATTGGCAACAAGCTGCGTTGCTCCAATGATTCTTTAGGAACTATTACGGGCTGCCATCTTTATAGTTTGTCACTCTGGCTAACACTGTGTTGCAATACCTATGTAATACTTATGATATTGGACTGCTATTTCTGTTACGATATTACTTATTACGCTTGTTGTATGTTTGAAATATATTGCAATAAAAATCCATTGAATTAACAAAATGATGGCCAAGCTGAGTGACATACAAGGAAGGCAAGGCCTATGGTCTCCAGGAGACATATGTGGATTGATTTACTTATGGTGGGTGTCCCTAGAGAGGAAATAGATGGGATTCCTACACCAGCATTGTTTAAGAAGTGGAAGCAAGTGGTTCAGAATAGTAGATTCAGACACATTAAGCATTTCTCTTGCCATAAAATGGGCCATTTTGCTAAAATGTGCCATGCTGTGAAGACTGAATAACAGCTTGCCAGTGTTTGTCCCAGGACAGCACGGAGAGACATGCAAGTTTATAAGTAGCGTTGGAAGTCCATGCCTTTTCATGAAAGTGTTTCAAGGCAACAGTGGGCACCCTACAATAGTTTTGCAGTTAGAAATAGGCAGATAGAGAAATGTGAGCATTGAATTATGTTTTTTGGCACGTTTGGAAGGAACATATTATCTGCTTTGTCTCTTACTTTTTTCAGGTACTGAGCATCGAGAGGTGGAGGAGGCAGAGCAGATGACCAGGCCAGATGGGAGGAGGCAGACCAGAAGAGAGTCTGAGGAAGATGCGGTTGATTTCTGAATTGAAGTGGACTTTCGTCTGAGCATTTCCTTATTACCAGGAGGAGGACAAGGGACTTTCATTTGGAACTTTCCTTCCACAGACTGTCAAGGACATTGCTGACCCTGCTCAAAAGTAATGTTTTAGCCTCCCAGGGACTTTAGTCTGACTGCCCAGAAGATATAGGAGTTGAAAGGGAATGTTTTCTTCCCATTTTTGGACTGCAATATGAGGGGTTCATTTCGCCCTTTCCTGGACAAAAGGCTTTAAGAAATGTTGAAGTATCATATTTTCCTATATTATGGTATAAAGTCAAGAGGTGGTAATATGTTGCTATGGCTATTAATGACTTAAAAAAATAATATAGAGTTAGATTTTAAAACCATGTGCTTTCAGGGGAATCCAGGCTCCCCCTCCTTTGATATGTAAATAAACCAGTTAGATGGCTAGAGAGAACATTCTCTGCAGGAAATTTGTGTATACAGGGAGTTGGTGGGAGGGGCTTGGGGGTCTTTGAAAGGAACATGTGTTCGGAGAGGAGTTGTGTTTGGGAAGACGGAGGAGCAACACATGGCTCCTAGAAGCTGGAGATTTTTGGAGCCATTTTGAGTTGGACTGAGCAAGGAATCGAGAAGGACATTACATCTTAAACCCTAAGTTGAGTAACAGTTTAGTTTATATTATAGTTTTATGTGCAGATTTTCTCTTTAGTAAAGCATTGATACACTACAGAAGTCTAAGCTTCCTTGGTTTTATCGCAAGTAACCTTGTTAGATAAACCCAAGTAAAACATCTATATACGTCTTCTCCAGATCAGGCTCCTCTCTTTCATTTAGGCCTACAAGCGCTCCAGGATCTCTACTCTCTACTCTATCTGCTGATAGGCTGCGAGGCGGGCTGGGTGACACAAAAACTAAATGCTAAATACTATCAGGCAGCACAAATCTCCCAACTCACCATGCTCCATGCTATGATTAGTACAAGAAAGGTGCGCCTCTAAGAGTAGCTTTTTTAAAACACAGTTTTATTAAAAGGTATAAAACTATTCACAAAGGTAGTAGAGCGTGAAACATTGCAGTATTAGCCACTGCCAGCTTTACATAAGTCCACTTGTGGTTCTGCTGGGCTCAGGGTGGGCACGGATGGCAGCTGTATTGTGGATCAGAGGGCTCCATCGGTGGCTCCCAGCGTCTCCTCCACCACTTCCAGTAGTCTGTGACGTCACTTCCAGCTTCGGCAGCGTGGGTATGTGAATAACGGCGATGCGTTTGCGGGGCTCCGCCCCTTCTTCAGGCCATTTTAATCTGAAACCCTGGGATTCGGAGAGCGATGGATGGGGGATGGGCGGGGGAAAAAAGCAAGGGGATAAACGGAGTGTAATGATCATGAGTATTAATTACATGTTCAGATTAAAATATATAATAAATAGGATTTTCTTTTATTTTTATTTCTATGTATTATGTTGTTAAAAGTTCTCTAGAAGCATATGTAGGGCTTGAATTTACAGATGAGGGGGCGTGCACTCACATTGCACGCCTCCCAGCATTCTGCCCTTAAATGCTCCCATCTCTAAGATGGAGCAGATACGGCCTGAAGAAGGGGCGGAGCCTCGCAAATGCGTCACCGTTATTCACATACCCATGCTGCCGAAGCCGGAAGTGACATCACAGACTATTGGAAGTGGTGGAGGAGCCACCGGGAACCACCGACGGAGCCCTCTGATCCACAATACAGCCGCCATCCATGCCCACCCTGAGTCCAGCAGAACCACAAGTGGACTTATCTAAGCTGGCAGTGGCTAATACTGCAATGCTTCACGCTCTACTACCTTTGTGAGTAGTTTTATACCTTTTAATAAAACTGTGTTTTAAAAAAGCTACTCTTAGAGGCGCACCTTTCTTGTACTTTTCTCCACTACGGAAGACCGGTTACTTCTACAAGGTGCAGCCCTTTGGAGCAAAGACTTTTATTGTGTTTAAGGACTATAAAGTCAAAATTCTTATTCATGTAACAACAAATGTTGGCAGCAGATCTGGCTCACCACACTGTTTCCAAGTGTGCTGTCATGTGTTTTGTTTTGTCCATGCTTTGACTGACATCCCTCTCTGGGTCCTTTTGAAGGTCCCTAATGGCATGCCTGTCCCCATCTCCGCCCTGCTATGGCTCCTCCCTAAACTATGTTCCCGTTCTGTCAGCCCTCTAATGGCACATAGCCTTAAACTTTGGGACTCAGTACAGTATTCTGGCAAGCTTATGACTCCATTTCTTCCACTACTCCCTCTCTCAAACAACCCTATGTTCCTACCCAGGTTAGAACAACCACATGTATTTTCATGGTGGCCCGCTCATGGGTTCTCACAGGTCCAACATTTTCTTGGATCTTGCACCTTCCCTACATGGTCCTCGATCCAAGAGACCCACAAAGCTCCATTGGTCAAATTCTTTCATTATATTCAGCTGCGTCACTGGATAACCTCCCTTCAATGCCATGACACTTTCCCATATCAAAAAAACCCTTCCAGCACTTGCCTGCACTCCCCATGTGCCCCTGGCACCATTTCTATGATATACTCTTGTCTCAATTCTAATAGTGCCTCTGTCTCTCTATCGTATCTGTTTAAGTGGGAGTGAGACCTGTCCCCTATTGACCTTGCAGATTGGAGCAAAGCCTGGTCCAGCTTAGCTTAACACGGCCACTCTGGAGGCAGCCTATATGGTCCTCCTTCACTGGTACTGGGTCCTCATTGCCAAGTCAAACCCATCCTATAGTGATATCAAACTTCCGGGGCTGTGGTCAGCGAGGAGATGAAATCCATATTTGGTGGTCCTACCCCCACCTTGAGGGATTTTGGTCAAGGGTCTCCAGACTCCTGTTCAACCTTTTCCATGTATCAATCTGCAAGGACGCCATACTTGCCTTGCTCCATTGTCCAATCCCAGGCCTCTTCTCTTATCAGCAGAAATTAGCCACTTACCTACTTACTACAGCTAAATGCACAATAGCCAGGGCCTGGAAAAAGTCAGCTGTTTCATTTGCAAATGAAATGCAAATGAAGAGTACCCTGATGACCCTTATGACCCATGAAAAGATGACATGTATCCTTCATGAAACTCATGCTAAATTTCTGAAAGTGTGGGCCCCGTGGTAGTTTTACACTCAAAGCCTCAATCCTAACAAATTTGAAAGACTGGTTCCACCCTACCCCCATGTCTTTCTGGGGTAAGATAGAAGCCTCTTATATTCCAACTTCCTCCCTACGAGAATGGTTGCTATGTACCCCGCTAACGCCCAAAATCCATACACATATCCCCTTGGCAATGCAAGCATCAGTATACGCTTGGAAAGCACTGGTTAAAGAATCCCAAGAAAATCCCTATGCAATCCCTATCCGAATTCCCTTATTAGCTCTAGGCCACATTACGGACTCCCTTCCACTTTCAAGGTGGCAACAAAAAGGCATTCTTCACGTTAATAGCCTCTTTGCAGAGGGTACCAAATTGCCCAAACCCTTCACTTCTCTCCAAGAAGAATATAATTTACACATATCAGAAGCATACACCTACCTACGTGTTCACTGCATTTTACGCTTCAACATATGGCCCCTAAAAATTCCCCACCATTTATGGGCGTATTACACTTCTCCAGGGCCATACTCCAAAGCCATTGCACTTTTTTATAACGCGCTTCAGCAAAAAAGCACTCCACATAAGCCAATTATCTCATACAGAATGGGAGAAAGACTTGAATCAGACATTCCTTATGCAACAATGGAAGGTGGCATTTACACACACATTCCAGGCAACTAGAAATTCCACTCTCTGGGAAATGACCCTGAAGTTATCACAAAGATGGTATCTCACTCCCACGAAAATTGATCGGTTTAGCCCCAATTTTAAAACCATGTGCTTTCAGGGGAAACTCGTGCTAAATTTCTTAAAGTGTGGGCCCCGTGGTAGTTTTACACTCTTTCCACTTTACACCCGACCAGCCTAGGCCTCTATAATTAACCTACCCTTATCCCCAGCCTGGGGGAACTTTCCTTCCCTTTTCTTGCTCCTCACGTATGCCCCTTTTGCGCCTCCTACTACCCTTTCTTTCTTCCTGTTCCTCCAGTCTCCTGCCCATTCTCTCTCTCTACTACCACTCCTCCTTTTTTTTGTTTTTCTTTTTTTTCCTGCCTCGTGTCCAGTTTGGTTTTGTTAATCCCTTCTTAGAGAACAGGTCCACTCCCTTCACCCACCTTAGCCCCTGAGTCTCAAGGCTCAGGCACTTAGTCTAAGACCCCTGGGCTTGGCAGGAGGGTCTTTTTTAGTTCATAATTCACACTCTATGACACATTTTTTTCTGTGTTTCTTGCGTGAAATTTTTCACTGTGTCTAATGCTCATTTCCCCTACTTGGCAATTTTGCCTCTGTTCGCTTTGTATTTCAATAAAAAATATTGTACCAGAAAAAAGATTTTACTAGATTTGAAAAAAAGGACTTTGTCTTCTGACCTTTTATGAAGAACAATAATCATTTACTGAACTTGCACTAACCTATGGTGCTCTCATCCTTCTCCACTTTGCTTCTGTGTTTCAGGGGACCTTCAGCTGGAGTTCAAAAGTGCTTTTCCGATTTGGATTTAACACTCCTAAGGCTGGGTTCACACTATCCGACAAAAAACCGGTCCTACTTTGATACTACTTTGCTGTGCGATTTATGGTCCTACATAGGGTCAAAGTCGGACCATTTGTCTGTGAACAGGGATCCAACTTTGATCACAACAATGTCAGGCACCTTGTGCTCTAGGGATCTTGAAGGGGAACTCCATGCCAAATTTAAAAATAAAATGGCATGGAATCCCCCTCCAGGAGCATACCAGGCCCTTTGGTCTGGCGTGGAGTCCCCCCAAAATCCATACCAGAGCCTTATCCGAGCACGCAGCCCGGAAGGCCAGGAAAGGGGGTGGGGACGAGCGAGCGCCCCCCCTCCTGGACCATACCAGGCCGCGTGCCCTCAACATGGAGATAATGGGTGCTTTGGGGCAGGGGGGGCTCTGCGCCCCCCACCCCAAAGCACCTTGTCCCCATGTTGATGAGGACAAGGGCCTCTTCCCGACAACTCTGCCCGTTGGTTGTCGGGGTTTGCGGGCGGGGACTTATCGGAATCTGGAAGCCCCTTTAACTAGGGGGCCCCCAGATGCCGGCCCCCCACCCTATGTAAATGAGTATGGGGTACATCGTACCCCTACCCATTTACCTGGAAAGAAATATGTACAAAAAAAACACACTACACAGCTTTTTAAAATATTTTATTAAATCTGCTCTGGCGGTCTTCTCCCCTCTCTGGCTCTTCTTTCTTCGGCTCTTTTGCAGGGTCTTCCCTGGGGCAGGGTTTCCAGGTGATGTCATCTGGTGGCCACGCCCCATGCCAATATAAGGCACAGCACGCAGCGCAGAGGGCATTCATGTAGGAGATTGCGTCGTGTCAACATGGGAACAAGAAGAAGAAGAAGAACAGAGGGAAGGAGACAGCGGAGAAGACCGGCAAAAGAGCAGAAGATGCCGCAGACCCCTCAGAAGATGGAAGACCCCGCAAAAGAGCCGAAGAAAGAAGTGCCAGAGACGGGAGAAGACCGCCGGAGCTGATTTAATAAAATATTTTAAAAAGCTGTGTGTTTTTTTTGTACATATTTTTTTTCAGGTAAATGGGTAGGGGTGCGATGTACCCCATACTCATTTACATAGGGTGGGGGGCCGGCATCTGGGGGCCTCCTTGTTAAAGGGGGCTCCCAGATTCTGATAAGTCCCCGCCCGCAGACCCCGACAACCAACGGCCAGGGTTGTCGGGAAGAGGCCCTTGTCCTCATCAACATGGGAACAAGGTGCTTTGGGGTGGGGGGCGCAGAGCCCCCCCTGCCCCAAAGCACCCATACTCTCCATGTTGAGGGCACGCAGCCTGGTATGGTCCAGGGGGGGGCGCTTGCTCGTCCCCACCCCTTTTCCTGGCCTTCCGGGCTGCGTGCTTGGATAAGGGTCTGGTATGGATTTGGGGGGGACCCCACACCGTTTTTTTCATTTTTTCGGCGTGGGGTTCCCCTTAAAATCCGTACCAGACCAAAGGGCCTGGTATGCTCCTGGAGGGGGACCCCATGCCAGTTTTTTTTTTTTTTAAATATGGTGTGGAGTTCCCTTTCATGATCCCCAGAGCACAAGTCACATGCCAAAGTCGGATCAGTGAAGACACTGATACGACTTTGATCCGACTTCAATGCCTTTCAATGGACTGAAGTAGGATCAAAGTCAGACAAAAGTAGTACAGGAACCATTTTCAAAGTCGGTCCGACTTTGAAAAACACAAGTCGTATCAGTTAAGACGGCTCTCATAGGGAATAATTGTTTTTGTGACGTAATGCGACTTGTGCTCCTCATGTCGGTCCAAGAATCGGACTAGTGTGAACCTAGCCTTACACTCATTTTGTAATTTTGTAATACTACTGTCCTTTATTAAGGCATACTTATTAAGGCATACTTTATGTTTAGATCAAGTACACCTTAGCAAGTATTAATGTACCAAAGACTAGTTGATGCTTAAAACAGACATTCACCAGTGTTAGTGAGCCAGTCAACAGTAAGTGAATTTAACCACTTGACCTCCAGAAGATTTTACCCCCTTCATGACCTTCATGAAGGCATTTTTTGCTTTTCAGCACTGTGATATTTTAACTGCTAATTGCGCGGTCATGCAACACTGTGCACAAATGAAATGTATGTAATTTTTTCACACAAATAGAGCTTTCATTTGATGCTATTTGATCACCACTGTTTTTTTTGTTTGTTTTTTTTTTTATTAAATAACATATACAGTATATGCATATCCAATAAAAAATAATATTTCTTCATAAATATAGGCCAAAATGTATTCTGCTATGTCTTTGGTAAAAAAAAATCCAATAAGTGTATATTGATTCGTTAATATAAAATTAATGTTACGGTGAATCAAAATTCCAAATTGTGCCACAGCCTAATTAACTGAAAATAGTTGCAAGCCCCTTTGGTGGTCTTTAAAGGCACATAAACATATAGTATAATAAGAGTACAAATTGTATTGAAACGTGTTAAAAATAGATATACGGAATGTACAAAACTTGAGCATATACACCAAAACCGGAATATGAAAGGTATGATATTCCTCCAACTGACACGTTTCAGAGTGTGAGTTTCTCTTTCTTCAGGGGTGTTTGGAGGTTGATCGTATACGTCTATACTGTAAATATCAAACATCAAAAAATCAATAATCATCATCAAAAATTCAGAAACATGATTTTAAAATATGTTAAATCAATGCTGTATTGGCTTCATCAACTTACACAAATTCCTAAGGATGTAATTATTGACATTCCATAGTGATTTAACACAGCATACATAATATACATGTGGGACCATGTCTCGGATATTCATACGTTGATGCCTGATGTGGCATACGCCTGGGTTTACATAAAGTATTGATTGTATTATGCACCATATGGATCTTTGCCTGAGAAGCCTCCAGAATGATGGGCAGCAGGTACACTGAGGTCAAAAACATAAACAGAGACCTGAAAGTGCAAACAAAAAATTCCGGTTTTAATGTGTATTCTCAGTTTTTGTACATCCATATATCTATTTTTAACATGTTTCAATAAAATTTGTTATTATATTATATGTTTATGTGCCTTTAAAGTCCACCCAAGATCCCACCACAGGGGGTCACTGTGACTTGCAGAGCTCTTGCTGTAGACTCACCACTAAAACTTTGCTCTTGTAAGAACCTTGTCATGAAAATTTGCTACAAATTGGAAAAGTGTCAACTAGAACGTGTACTTCAAGTGCTCTGCAAGTCTACAACTTGCCAGTGAAAATGTGCAGCAGGTTAACAAGACAATTAAACAATGCTGCAAATGTGTGGCAAGTTATCCTGGGATATACTGGAATTTTCAATTATTTTTTTTATACTAGTAATGGTGGTGATCAGTGAATTATAGTGGGACTGTGATAGTGGCGGACAATCTGACATTAACTAACACTGGGTCGGAACTGACTAACTGACATCACCAGTAACACTAATAAGTGATCAGTGCTAATACTGTATGCTGGCACTGTGCTAATGACAATGACTGGGAAGGGGTTGACATCTAGGAGCAATCAAGGGATTAACTGTGTGCCTAACAATGTGTAATGTGTGCATTATGTGCTGCTTTAACTAATCGAGGTGGCTGATTTTTCTCCTTTTGCAGGGAGAAAAATCAGCTGCATTGCTGTTCCGTATACAGAGCCCTGTATTGTTAGTAAACACAGGGCTCTGTACTGTGATTTGCTAAGCTGATCAGCAGGTCTTGCCCCTAAATAATTGGTCAGGACCTGCTGACCGACTTGTACTAGACCGAATCCCAGACAGATTGGGTGTCGGCCACGTGTACCCCTTATTCGGAAATGCTGGATTATGTACATGTAGAATGGCCACCACATCGCCGTATATGTGCATGGGGCAGTCCACAAATTTTAGTAAACTCAGTGATTTTCCGCATACAATTGTAAAACTTAACCACAGTCAACAAGGCAGATCACACACCAAAAAGCTTGCAACGAGAACTTTTTTCACCTCTTTGTTAGTTAAATGAGGTCAGATTGTGAATTTCCTTTAAGTAAAGCAAATGTAAGTCCACACAGCAGAAGCGCTTTGCTGATTTTTCGAGTTAATGATGATAGTAGCTAATAGAAAAGTCTTTAGATATTGATGGACTATCAAAACCAGCTCAAGTCAAATCTAACATGTACATTTTTAACCACTTAACAACCGCCCCATAGACAATTGACGTCTACAGGGCGGTTGCTTAATTCTGGGAGGACGTCTATTGACGTCCTCCCAGAATCGCGCTTCCCGCGCGACCCTCCTGCAGTTATCTGCAGGAGGGTCTTAATTCGTTGGCGGGACATCTGCAGTTAACAG
>BLSH010253031.1:27919-77382 GCA_018402905.1 Glandirana rugosa | reverse complement strand
ATTTCCGGTTTGATTTAAAGTGATACACACATTTTGCAGAACAGTGATATGGGTACTCTGGGCTTATTTATACTTTTTGGGCATAGTTTGAAGATGATTTTAGAACAGTTCTATGGCCTCTAATGTTAATTAATACTTTTCAGACCCATTTTGAAGATGATCTCCATTTTTGCATTTTTATGTTTTTATTTTTTTAAAAATATTTAAAGTTATTTCACTGTCCCCATTTCTTTGTAGGGCACTTGTCCCACCCTTACCCACATTTTCCTTCTTTTTGCAGACCTCTAGGACCTTCCTGGGCTTTTTTACAGCATTTTTAAAAATTTTCATTAAAATTACCAGAACCCCGGACCCGAACCCGGACTTTTTTTGAAAAGTCCGGGTCCGGGTCCCGGACACCCCAAAGTTCGGTACGGACCCGAACTTTACAGTCCGGGTTCGCTCAACTCTACTTGAGAGCTATTTATAAAACGCTGGAGGAAAGGAAAGGGGATAAAAGTGGACTCGTGGTCCATAGCAACATATTTAATCATTTTTTATTATTTTATAAACAAAAAATCTGATAGATCCTATGGACAACAACTTCACTTTTTTTCCTATTTTCTTTTCCTCTTTTTTGTTTATTATAGTTTCATAGTTGGTAAGGTTGAATAGAGACACCACTCCATCTAGTTCAACCTACGTGGGTGTGTGTGTATGCGTGCGTGCGTGTGTCTATGTCAATACCATTTCACGTATCCCTGTATATTGCCTTTTCTAAGGTGCTCATCTAAGAGTTTTTTGAAATTATCAATACTTCCCACTGACCACTTATTGTGGAAAGGCTTTTCATGTACTTACCTCTTTAACAGTAAATAACCCCTATGCAGTTTAACCACTTCCCGCCCGGCGCATAGAGAAATGATGTCCGGGCGGGGGGTTCATTATCCTGACTGGACGTCTATTGACATTCCTCAGGATAAGCCGCTAGCGCTCGCCCGCGGGGGCGCGCATCGCAGCGATCGTGCACGGCTCGTGTCCGCCGGACACGGGCCGTCACTGATCACAGTAAACAGCCAGTTAAATTGGCTGTTTACCGTATGATCGGCTGTGTATAAGACACAGCCGATCACAGCACGCTGGTAAGCGGCAGCGCGCTGCAAGTGCATGCTGTACGCGCGCCCACGTAATCGGGGGGGAGCGGGTGTCCCTTGGACACAGCGCTTTCCCGATCTGTAAACAGCCAATAAAATTGGCTGTTTACCATGTGACCGGCTGTGTCCAGTCACAGCCGCTCACAAATGTAAACAAAAGAGTAACTGTCTGATCCCTGCTTTTTCTCCTCACACACCGATCGTGTGAGGAGAGAGCAGAGCAGGGATCAGTGAGTTATTTCAGTGTCTGTCTACTGTCAGTATACTGTGCATAACACAACACCCCCCAATAAAGAGGACCTGTCACCAGTACCATTGGATCTGTCAACAGCCCATCTGTCACACAGCCCATCTGTCAACAGCCCATCTGTCACACAGTCCATCTGTCACCACAAGTACCACCATCGGTACCGCTACACAGTACCGCCATCAGTACCGCCAAACAGGCCAGCCACCAGTACCACTAAACAGCATTAAACAGTATCACCAGATCCGACAACAGTACCGCCAATGGTACCGCCACACAGGCCAGCCACCAGTACCGCCACCGGTACCACTAAAAAGATCCGCTACCAGAACAGCCATCAATATCACCACACAGGCCAGCCCCCAGTACCGGTACCACTAAACAAATCCGCTACCAGTGCAGCCACCCATATCACCAGATCAGCCACCAGTACCGCCATCGGTATAGCCACACAGGCCAGCCACCACTACAGCCACTGGTACCACTAAACGCAAGTCCACCACCAATACCGCCACCCATCAGTACTGCCATCAGTATATTCACCAGGCCCACTATCATGGCTCAAAGAGGATATACCCCTGAGGAGGCGTATGAAATTCTTGCCATGTCGGATGATCAGAGCAGCGGGGAGCTCTCATCAAACGATTCTGGTTCAGAGTATGAGCCAATAGAGGGCAGTGGACCAGAGTCCGATTCAGCTGAGGAAACCGCCCCCCCTCCTAAAAGAATGAGACGATTAGGCCCAAGAACCGAAGACCTGCCCACCACCAGCAGCACCAGACCCCAGGAAGAGGAGCCCAGTACTAGCACTGGAACTACACGCCTAACCCCAAGAACCCTAATCCGTGCCCGGGCCCAGTCCTTCCTACCCGATGCCCTGGCAAACCCCGTGTGGTTGCCCACCAAATCAGGGTCTGCAATAGTCCCCAATTTCACCGGACAACCAGGTTTGCAGGTTGACACCACAAATTTTGCCCCATTGGACTATTTTTATTTGTTTTTCACCCCCAAATTGCTACAGAGTATGGTGGACCAAACCAATCTGTACGCAGAACAATTCATAGCTGCCAATCCCACTTTGGATGAATTAAAAATATTTTTGGGCCTCACGCTGAATATGTTCATTACACAAAAAAATGAACTCCATGGGTATTGGTCCATCCACCCAATACATGCCCATATACTCAGCTGTCATGTCCAGGACAAGATATGACATGATAATGTGTTTCCTGCATTTTACTGATAATTCGCAGTGCCCTCCCCAAAATCACCCCAACCATGATAAATTAAATAAGTTACGCCCCATAATTAATTCATTTTCCCAGACATTCACCCAAGTTTTCATCCCAGATAAAAATATCTGTGTGGATGAGTCCCTCATCCATTTCACTGGCCGTCTGAATTTCAAGCAGTACATACCCAGCAAGAGATCCAGGTATGGAATAAAACTTAACAAGTTGTGCGATCGATCCACTGGCTATGTGTACTCCTTCAGAATTTACGAAGGTAAAGACTCCCAACTCCAGCCCTGCGATTGCCCCCCATATATTGGGACCGGTGGGAAGATTGTCTGGGAGCTGGCATACCCCTCTTTGGAAAAGGACACCACCTATACTTGGATAATTATTATACCAGCCTGCCCCTATTTCTCCATCTTTATCAAAAGAAAACCCTGGCCTGCGGCACCTTCAAGAAAAGCAGAAAGGGCTTCCCAAAAAATCTCATTACCCGAAAGCTACAAAACGGGGAATCTGCCTTCATGAGGAATGAAGAGGTATTGGCCATGAAGTGGACAAAAAAGATGTCTACATCCTCTCCACTATCCACGATAACAACTCGGTGGAGATCCAAAGAAGACAAGGCCCCGTTGTAAAGCCCAAGTGCGTCCACGATTACAATCTATTCATCATTATTCTATTAAACGAACAGATGGTACAGCCCTATTTATCTACCCGTAAGTCCTGTTTTTGGTATAAGAAAGCCGCATTTCACCTTTTTCATATGGCCATGTATAATTCGTTTGTGTGTTGCCAAAAATCCTCCGAAAACAAATCCCTCACCTACTTCAAATACATCGAAAAAATTATTACTGCCCTCATTTATCAGCAAGGACCCGTCCCAGAAAGTATTCGCTCCGACAGTGTGAGTCGACTCCACGAGCAACATTATCCCTTCCCCATCCCCCCACAGAATCCAGAAGAAGATGACAGAAGAGATACCGTTTATGCTCCAGCAGAGGAATCAGAAGAGATACCACATATTATTGCCCCGACTGTCCCTCCCAACCTGGCCTGTGCATCGGACATTGTTTCAAAAATTACCATACACAAATCACATATTAGTTCCCAATATAGACTTTAGACTGCCATTTCCCGTTTCAAATACCTGTGGGGATCATTTGCTTGCTACCACGTTAACTGACCCTGGCCTGTTTACCGACAATGTCTTTGCCTGCCGTTTCAAACCATGTTTCTGACCTCAACGTTAACTGACCCTGGCATGTTTACCAACAATGTCTTTGCCTGCCGTTTCAAACCACGTTTCTGACTTCCACGTGTATGACGTCGGCCAGTAGATTGACCATGTTTTTGCCTGCCACTTGGACTGATCTTTTGCCCTTATACATTAGTACACAGGGGTCTCACATATGTGAGGGGCTCCAGAAAGCGTTCAGAGTATAGAAAAACAGTTTTTGGTTTTCTGTGTTCTAGAACAGGGTCTGGTTTCCTGGAGGCATCAAAGCGTTTGGGTGGGAGAAGCCTCTACCCCTGTCCCCCTGCCCTAAGCTTGATGGCCCTTCCTGCTGCCTGGACCAATACTTTGGCTGTGCTGACCATATCACTGCCTGTCATGACCCAGGACTTTATGAACCATTCTTCCTGCTGCCTGGACCAATACTTTGGCTGTGCTGACCATATTGCTGCCTGTAATGACCCAGGACTATCTGGACCATGTTTCTTCCTGCCGCCTGGACCAATACTTTGGCTGTGCTGACCATATTGCTGCCTGTAATGACCCAGGACTTTATGAACCATGTTTTTTCCTGCTGCCTGGACCAATGCCTTGGCTGTGTTGACCATATCTCTGCCTGCTGCCTCTACTGACTATGGATAGTATTTCTGCCTTGACATCTCTGCCTGCTACCTGGAACAATGCTTTGGCTGTGCTGACAGTATTTCTGCCTGTACTATGGACAATATTCCCGCCTGCTGCTTGGACGATTGCTTTTGTTTTCGCTGACCACATCCCTGCCTGCTGCCTGGACTGATGCCCTCCTCTGTGGACCACTGCACTACTAAAACCACAGGTAATCTTTTGTTATTTGGTATGTACATGCTATGTGTTACAAATATGAAGAGCCTTCATAAATGTGATTGGTAGTCAGAAAATGGTATGTGTAATTTATGCTCCTAGAACGCCTGGAAGTGCTACTTGGATGTTGGGCCTCTATATAATTATACCTTGGCGTGTTAGCTTTCCAAAATGGGGTCATTTTGTGGGTAATTCCATTGTCCTGGTGCTCCAGGGCCTTCAAAAGTGTAATAGGTGGTTCAGAAATGAGATATGTAATTTGTGCTTCTAAAATGCCTGACGGCGCTGCTTCAATGTTGGGCCTCTGTATGTGGCCAGCCTGTGTAAAAGTCTTACACATGAGGTATCCCCATACTCAGGAGGAGTATCAGAATGGATTTTGGGGTGGCAATTTAGCTATGTGCATGCTATGTGTTAGAAATATTTTATAAATGGACAACTTTGTGTAAAAAAAATGCGTTTTCATTTTTTTTCCACATTTTCCAAAAACTTCTGGAAAAAAATGAACCGTTCAAAAGACTCATTATGCCTCATAGATTATACATTGGGGTGTTAGCTTTCCAAAATGGGGTAATTTTTTTGTGGGTAATTCCATTGTCCTGGTGCTCCAGGACCTTCAAAAGTGTAATAGGTGGTTTAGAAATGAGATGTGTAATTTATTCTTTTAAAATGCCTGAAGGTGCTAGTTCAATGTTGGGCCTCTGTATGTGGCCAGGCTGTGTAAAGGTCTCACACATGTGGTATTGCCATACTCAGGAGGAGTAGCAGAATGGATTTTGGGGTGTCAATTTAGCTATGTGCATGCTATGTGTTAGAAATATTTTATAAATGGACAAGTTTGTGTAAAAAAAATGCTTTTTCATTTTTTTTCCACATTTTACAAAAACTTCTGGAAAAAAATGAACCATTCAAAAGACTCATTATGCCTCATAGATTATACATTGGGGCGTTAGCTTTCCAAAATGGGTTCATTTTGTGGGTAATTCCATTGTCCTGGTGCTCCAGGGCCTTCAAAATTGTAATAGGTGGTTGAGAAATGAGATGTGTAATTTATGCTTCTAAAATGCCTGAAGGTGCTAGTTCAATGTTGGGCCTCTGTATGTGACCAGGCTGTGTAAAAGTCTCACACATGTGGTATTGCCATAGTCAGAAGGAGTAGCAGAATGGATTTTGGGGTGTCATTTTAGCTATGTGCATGCTATGTGTTAGAATTATCTTATAAATGGACAACCTTGTGTAAAAAAAATGCTTTTTCATTTTTTTTCCACATTTTCCAAAAACTTCTGGAAAAAAATGAACTGTTCAAAAGACTCATTATGCCTCATAGATTATACCTAGGGGTGTTAGCTTTCCAAAATGGGGTCATTTTGTGGGTAATTCCATTGTCCTGGTGCTCCAGGGCCTTCAAAAGTGTAATAGGTGGTTGAGAAATGAGATGTGTAATTTATGCTCCTAGAACACTTGATAGTGCTCCCTGCATGTTGTGCCTCTCTATGTGGCCAGGCTGTGTAAATGTCCCACACATGTGGTATCGCCATACTCAGGAGGAGTAGTAGAATGTGTTTTGGGGTGTACTTTGTGGTATGCATATGCCATGTGAGAGAAATAACCTGTTACAATGACAATTTTGTGAAAAAAAAAATTTTAATTAAAAAAAAACATAATTTTGCAAAGAATTGTGGGGAAAAATGAAACCATGAAAAACTCACTATGCCTCTTACTAAATACCTTGGAATGTCCACTTTCCAAAAAGGGGTCATTTGGGGGGTATTTGTACTTTCCTGGCTTGTTAGGGCCGGTTCACACTGCAGCGGGGCGGAGCGGCGCGACTTCGCTGACAGTTCACATCTAGGCGAATTGTCAGGCGACTTGAGTCGCCTGACTATCGCCTCAATGCTGTGCAAATGGGACCGTTCTAATAGGAGCGAATCGCTTCGCTCCGCATTAGAAAAATGGTCCCTGCACTATTTTTAGGGCGATCTCAGGCGGCTTGCATTGACTTCTATGATAGAAGTCTCCTAGCAAGCCGCTTTGAGATCGCCTGGAGCGCCGCATCGCGCCGCTCCGCCTCGCTACAATGTGAACCGGCCCTTAGTGTCTCAAGAAATGAGAGAGGCCTTCAGTACATCAGGTGTGATCAATTTTCAGTGATTTGCACCATAGTTTGTAGACTCTATAACTTTCACACAGACTAAATAATATCCACCAATTTGGCTTATTTTTACCAAAGATATGTAGCAATATACATTTTGGCCCAAATTTATGAAGACAAATTACTTTTTTGCAAAATTTTACAGTACAAAATAAAAAAAAGTGTTTTTTTTTCAAAATTTTCGCTCTTTTTTCGCTTATATCGCAAAAAATAAAAAACCCAGCGGGGACTAAATACCACCAAAAGAAAGCTCTATTTGTGAGAAAAAAATGATAAAAAATTTTTTTGGATACAGTGTAGCAATTGTCACTCAAATTGTGAGAGCACTGAAAGCTGAAAATTGGTTTGGGAGGGAAGTGTTCTAAGTGCCTGGTTTTGAAGTGGTTAAGGTTGAACCACTTCTCCTCCAAGTTCATTGAGTGGCTGTCTGTCTTCATAAGCTCCCTGAAACTAAATAGATTCCCCCCTATGCTAGAATCACCATTGAGGTATTTGTATATCGCTTTCATATCTCCTCTCAAGCATCTCTTCTCCTGGAAGAAAGAGTTTAATGCTTGCAATTGTTCCTCATAACTGAGATCCTCCAGTCCCTTTATTAGCTTTGTTGCCCTTTTCTGGACTCCCTTCAGTTCCAAGCACATCCTTCCTGAGGATTGGTGATCAGAACTTGACGGCATATTAATAACTCCTGTAGTCACTGTGGGTACACTCTATATTAGGTACAATCAGATCTTCTATTAAACAGTATATTAGATGCAAATAAACACATAAAATTCACATAAAAAATATTTTAAGTAAACTGTAAAAATAAAAATGTCCACTGACTGAAAATATATAATGGTTTCACTTTAAATCTTACCCAGTGTAGCATATCCAATGCATCTTGATTACATCACTTTTATAATTAATACTCTCAGCTTAACATGACAAACAGCTCCGGTAAATATAGGATACAATACTTCAACCATCGTATCATACAATATACAGAGATGGCTACTTGAACTAACAAAGCATAAAATATTTCTCTAAAACATATGTGTTTGATAAGGTAAAATGAAATTGGCAACTTAATCTTTTGAAGATGTTGATAAAGAGAGGGAGAGTGATCTGGAAGGTATTAAAGATATCTTAAATAAAACTGTCATGATTTAATTTTTGGCAAATATTATGAGCTGGCCTAGGTATTTCCCAAGAGTCCTCAGCTAGCACAGCTCATGACATAGAGGATTAAGGATCCCTTCACCTTTTGGTTAGTCATACATTTATTAACTCTCAGCAGGCCCCTGGAATCTCAAAGTCAAGCCTTCCAACTGCAGAAATGTCAGATTCGGGCTATCAGTAGCACATTAATTGCTCTAGAACTACAGAGCCCAGGCAACAATTTAATATTTTAGATATTAAGTTTAGCTAAGTAAGCTATTACAGGATCTTCTTTAAATATGGCTGTAGATTATAAGAAGTGTATGTGTTGTATATTGAAATCGGATCCCAATGAACTAACTTCCTTATCAAGTATACATTATCCAGTGCATGTTAAAAAAAATAAGTTTTGGTAGTTAAAAGCCAAAAGTGTACAGCTTGCTTTAGACTGTGATTTAAAAAAAAGTGTTCAAAAGCCATTTTTTTTTTAAATCTTGGCTATCGGTAGTCATTCTACAGAATCTCGCACACCTCTAAAATTGTGCTGGGATCAAAGGCTTAATAACTATGGTATGGACATCCACTCTTCTTATTATTGACATGTAAATAAGCATTACAGAAGGATAACTTGTAGAGTTATAAGGAAAAAATGTTACCTTTTCCTATCTTGAGTGATATTAACAAAAGGGCCCACTTTTACTGTAGATAGATAGATAGATAGATAGATAGATAGATAGATAGATAGATAGATAGATAAATAGATAGATACAGAAGAAGAGTAGTCTGTACTCTCTTTTGGTTCATGATATACAGTTGGGGTAAGGCCCTAGAACAGTGATGGCGAAGCTTGGCACCCCAGATATGTTGGAACTACATTTTCCATGATGCTCAACTATACTGCAGAGTGCATGAGCATGATGGGAAATGAAGTTCCAAAACATCTAGGGTGCCAAGGTTCGCCATCACTGTCCTAGAGTCTATGTCACAGTAGGAGGGGTCCCAGAACCTGACCAAATCACATTTAGTATAAAAGGCGCCTCAGAGGGTGTGTTTATCCCTAGATGTAGGTCGGTGTAGGTTAGGGTTGCCACATCATCCCTTTAATCCAGGACACATTTGAATTACACATGTTCTGTGGCCAATTCAATGCAGATGAGGCACCAAGTGAGTTTAATTACCTCCTTAATCAGCCATAGAACCTGTGTAATTAATATGTGTCCTGAAGTAAAGGGATGATGTGGCAACCCTAGTTTAGGTATACACTGTTTTATAAGATTTATTTCAAAATTTAAACACCTCATTTCACATCCATCAATCATGCTTTACAAACAACTGTCAGAAGCAAACCGCCAACACCTGTGAACTCCAGGCCTTATTTTCAGGTATGACTAGAAGCCATTCCATGGCCCCTTCTGTTTACTTCCAATAGCAGGGAAGGGAGCTGGTGAAATGTATAATGGGCAGCCATTGACACTCTACATCCATTCTACACAGTGTCACATAGGATCTGATACATAGGGGTTCATTTACTAAGATTTAAGGGTACAAAATCTGGTGCAGCTCTGCCTAGAAACCAATCAGCTTCTTGTTTTTTTTTTGTCAAAGCTTAACTGAACAAGCTGAAGTTAAAAGCTAACCATGCACAGCTGCACCAGGTTTTGCACTCTCCAGTTTAATAAGCCCCATAGTACCCATTTGGTCATGTGCACCCTGCTCATTCTATTATTTATTTATTTATTTCAGGTGCTTATGATTTAAGTAATCAGAATTTCCCTTGGGAATGACTAAATAATTGGATACATGCATGATTTTTTTTTTTTTTAATCATGAATATCTTGGTCTATTTACTTCTCTTTGAATTTACTAATCTTTTCAATTTTGTAATCTGTCCAAATTGCAGTAGTTGAAATAAAACAAGCTCAGTCCAAAGAAATAGGCCTCTACTGCCAAAATATAATTTAATGGTTTCATTAGAGTCAGGTGTTTGGCACGTTTATTATACCAAAGCAACCATTTTCTAATGAAGAGCTGCTCAGTAATCAGATTAGTGGTGTCATATTTATTGATGTAAAATTACATTTATATATCTTTAGCTGTGTAAATGTTTGTCTTTCTCTGCAAAACACCAAAATTACATTAAATCAGAGAGATTTAAAGGTGAATTGTAGCCACAAAAATTGTCTGTTTTAGATCACTGCACGTTACACGGACATGTGCAATATGTGTTTGGACAATTAGTGCACGTATGTTGGACATTTTAATAGGTCTGGCTTAATAAATGAATAACATTACCCCCATAAAGGCAGATATATATCTGTTTTCTATATTATTGGGCTCTGGTGTTTGCTAAACAAGCAATGTTTCTATAATTTGGAGCACTATGATTAAAATATATTTGATTCCAATGAATACACTAACTTTTGTACATTACAAGTAGTGATGAGCTGAATATACATGGGTTGGTTTTCTGGCAGGTTCATTGAACATTACTTAATTTCGGGTGCCGGTTCTGAATCCCATTAAAAGCAAAAAAAAAACAGTGATGACTATTTTCCAGGTTAATTGTCATACAAATAGCAAGGATAACTAGGCAATGCCAAGTGGAACATGTACTAAGGCATGCAGGTAATTTAAAATACACTGTGCCATTTATAAAAATATTGTTTAATGCAAATAACATTCCTGTAGGCCTTTTTTCTCACTCTTGGCACTTAGCTGAAATACTCCTATGTCCTGGCTTATTTTCAGTATATGGGCTTTAACAAAATGGCCACCTTCCTTTAGAACTAAAGAGATAATTACTTTAGTTGTCCTCAAAAGAAAAGCTCAGTAGAATTATGTCAGCCAGGATTCTTATATTTCAGGTCCAACAAAAGGTATTACAGTTTGTTTTCTTTCTAAAGCCTGAGCTGAATAGATGTTTTCCTGCCAGCAGCCAACACTCTTGCTCTTTAGGCCCCTTTCACACATACGGACCGTTTGTCCGTTTTTCATCCATCCGTTGACGGATGAAAAACGGACATTAATGCAACTCTATGGAAAAACTGATGACAACTGATGATCAGCTATTTTCATCAGTTTTCATCCGCTTCCGTCAGCATCCGTTTTTTTGAACGGATGAAAGTCCTATTTTTCATCCGTCAAAAAAACGGATCGGACGAAAAACGGATGTAAACTGACGAACGGTCAGTTTTTCATCCGTTTTTGCATTGGTAGTGAATGTAAAAAAAAACTGATGAAAAACTGATGACCACTGATGAAAAACGGATGAAAAAACTGATGAAAAACTGATGACCACTGATGAAAAACGGATGAAAAACTGATGAAAAACGGATGAACTGATGAACTGATAAACTGATGAACTGATGAACGGTCCGTGTGTGTGAAAGGACCCTTATAGAGAAGCACTGATCTGATTTCAGAAGCCAATTAAATTGGACCTATGGCTCTGCAATCAACAAAGCTCATGTTCTCCACTGATAGATGAGTACTGAGAGTGACTTTGCAAAGAGAATGCTGTTTCACACAGAAAGCAAGGGTCCCACTGTACAGCTGCTGGCAGGGAGCAGGCTTTCCTACTCAGGCCATGGCTGCTTTAGAAAGAAAACATATTGTATAACTTTGTGTGTCTGTTCATTTGATGCATCTGAAATGTTTTAACTGATTTAAACAGAGGGTTCAATTAAAGTGTTTGTTACCACCAAAACTTCATATTCCTGATATGTGCCTGCTGTGCCATGCATTTGTATAAGAACGTATCCTGTTCTCTTTGTATTGCTTCCTTTATGTGAAATCTCTAGCGTTCCTGCTAGTCCCTTTGCTTTCCTATTAAAAACTGACCACACCAAGCAGGGGAGCACACAGTGGTCAGTTCTCTAGCTATGTACTCTCCTCCAATGATCAGACTTCTCCTGACCCCCCCCCGCACAGCCTGTCACTGGGAAGCTTAGTGTGCCGCTGCTTCTCCTCCCCCCAGCTCTTATGCAGCTGAGAACAAAGGGAATGTGGTCACAAAAAAAGGGAAAAAAGTATTCAATGTTTTTTTAAATCTATACACAAATGTTTTGCCTTACATTTCTATTTTAAACTCAATGGGTTGTTTTACAATATGATCGCTTATAATCACTTTAACCACTTGACCACAGGGCACTTAAACTCCCTTCCTAACCAGACCAATTTTCAGCTTTCAGTGCTCTCACATTTTGAATGACAATTACTCAGTCACACTACACTGTACCCATATGAAATTTTTGCCCTTTTTTTCACACAAATAGCGCTTTCTTTTGGTGGTATTTAATCACCATTGGGGTGTTTATTTTTTGAGCAATAAATGGAAAAAGACAGAAAATTTTGTAAAAAAATGCATTTTTCTTTGTTTCTGTTATAAAATTTTGCAAATTAGTAATTTTTCTTCACAAAATTTATACTGCTATATATCTTTGGTAAAAATAACCCAAATTAGTGGATATTATTTGGTCTTTGTGAAAGTTATAGAGTCTACACCCTATGGTGCCAATCACTGAAAATTAGAGTTGAGCGAACACCTGGATGTTCGGGTTTGGTGGGTTCGGCCGAACTTCGGGAAAAAGTCAGGGTTCGGTACCGAACTTGACGCAAACTTTACCCGGAACCCCATTGAATTCAATGGGGACCCAAACTTTTCGGCACAAAAATGACTGTAAAAAGTCCTGGAAAGTGCTGGAGGGTTGCAAAATGATTTTAGAACAATAATCTGTCCCTTACAGCAACAGCAGGAACCTGACCCTATAGGAGTAGGTGATGATTTTAGAGCAATAATCTGCCCCTTACAGCAACAGCAGGAACCTAACCCTATAGAACTAGAAGATGATTTTAGAGCAATAATCTGTCCCTCTAAGCAGTAGACTCTACCTAGTCCACTCAGATCGTTCTGTAATGCAGGATGAGATCTGCAATCTGTCCCTAAAAGCAGTAGTAGTAGTAATCTCTACCTATCTATCTATCTGCAATCTGTCCTTCACAGCACCGGCAGCATCCTCTCCCTACACTACCCAGAGAGCATGTGACATGCAGCACTAAGTGACTCCAGCTTATAAAGAGGCTGGGTCACATGATGCACTAGCCAATCACAGCCATGCCATTAGTAGGCATGGCTGTGATGGCTTCTAAGGGCAAACCAGTAAAACACTTGTTGATTGGCTGCCCTGCAGCTATTCAACATGCGTGATCAAATACCCGAACCCAGAACTCGAACCTAAACTTTTTTCAAATGTCCAGGTTCAGGTCCGGGTCACGGACACACCAAAGTTCGGTACAGACCCGAACTTTACAGTTCGGGTTCGCTCAACTCTACTGAAAATTGATCACACCTGATGAATTGACGGCCTATCTCATTTCTTGAGGCCCTAACAAGACAGAAAAGTACAAATACCCCCCAAATGACCCCTTTTGAGAAAGTAGGCAGTCCAACGTATTTAGTAAGAGGCATGGCAAGTTTTTTGAAGTTGTAATTTTTTCCCACAATTCTTTGCAAAATGAAGATTTTTTATCTGTTCTTTTTTTCACAAAATTGTCATATTAACAGATTATTTCTCACACCCAGCATATGCATACCACAAATTACAACTCAAAACACATTCTGCTACTACTCCTGAGTATGGGGATACCACATGTGTGAGACTTTTACACAGCCTGGCCACATACAGAGGCCTAACATGCAGGGAGCACCATCAGGCGTTCTAAGGACATCAATTACACATATAATTTCCTGACTACCTCTTGCGCTTTTGAAGGTCCTGAAGCACCAGGGCAATGGAAACGCCCAAAAAATGACCCCATTTTGGAAAGTAAACACCCCAACAAATATTCTATGAGGCACAATAAGTCTTTTGAATGGTTCATTTTTTCCACAAGTTTTTGGAAAATGTGGAAAGAAAATGAAAACGCATTTTTTTTTACACAAGGTTGTCCATTTATACAATATTTCTAACACGTAGCATGTACCTAGCAAAAATTGCAACCTAAAATATATTCTGCTATTCGTTCCAAGTATGGCGATGCCACATGTGTGACGCTTTTACACAGCCTGGCCACATACAGAGGCCCAACATGCAGGGTGCACCATCATGCATTCTAGGGGCATAAATATCAAATCTAATTTGACTACCTCTTACATTATTGTGAGGCACTGTGGTGGCACTGATGGGCTCTGTAGTGGCACTGATGGGTGCTTTAGTGGCACGGATGGGTACTGTAGTGGCATGGATGTGTCATGGATGAGAACTGATGTGGTATGGATGAGCATGAATGAGGCATAAATGAGCACGAATGGGGGTGGATATGCCGTAGATGGGGATGACTGAGCATGGATGGATGGCTGAGCACTGATGCATTGGTGAGCACGGATGCATTGATGAGCACGCATGCATGGGTGAGCATGCATGCATGGGTGAGCACGCATGCATGGGTGAGTACAGATAGATGGGTGAGCACGGATGGATGAGTGAGCATGGATGGATGGCGGAGCATAGATGCATGGGTGAAGACGTATGAGGCTGGATGGGTGAGCATGGCTGGATTGGTGAGCACGGATGAGGCTGCATGGGTGAGTATGACTGGATTGGTGAGCATGGATGCATGGGTGAGCATGGCTGGATGGGTAAACACGGATGCATGGGTGAGCACAGATGGATGGCGGAGCAGGGATGCATGGGTGAACATGAATGCATGGGTGAGCACGGATGAATGGGTGAGCATGGATGCATGGGTGAACACGGATGAGGCTGGATGGGTGAGCACGATTGGATTGGTGAACACGGATGCATGGGTGAGCATGGATGCATGGGAGAGCATGGCTGGATGGGTGAGCACGGATGCATGGGTGACGGATGAGTGAGCATGGATGCATGGGTGACGGATGAGTGAGCACGGATGGGTGAGCATGGGTGACGGATGAGTGAGCACAGATGCATGGGTGACAGATAGGGGTATACAGCATCACAGATAGGGATATACAGCACCATAGATAGGGGTATACAACACCATAAAAAGTTATATACAGCACCACAGATAAGGATATACAGCACCACAGATAGGTATATACAGCACCATAGATAGGGATATACAGCACCATAGATAGGTGTATACAGCACCACAGATAGGGATATACAGCACCACAGATAGGGGTATACAGCACAACAGATAGGGGTATACAGCATCACAGATAGGGGTATACAGCACCATAGATAGGTGTATACAGCACCACAGATTGGGATACACAGCACCACAGATAGGGATATACAGCACAACAGATAGGGGCATACAGCACCACAGATAGGGATATACAGCACCATAGATAGGGGTATACAGCACCATAGATAGGGGTATACAGCACCACAGATAGAGATATACAGCACCATAGATAGGGGTATACAGCACCATAGATAGGTGTATACAGCACCACAGATAGGGATATACAGCACCACAGATAAGGGTATACAGCACAACAGATAGGGGTATACAGCATCACAGATAGGGGTATACAGCACCATAGATAGGTGTATACAGCACCACAGATTGGGATACACAGCACCACAGATAGGGATATACAGCACAACAGATAGGGGCATACAGCACCACAGATAGGGATATACAGCACCATAGATAGGGGTATACAGCACCATAGATAGGGGTATACAGCACCACAGATAGAGATATACAGCACCATAGATAGGGGTATACAGCACCATAGATAGGTGTATACAGCACCACAGATAGGGATATACAGCACCACAGATAAGGGTATACAGCACAACAGATAGGGGTATACAGCATCACAGATAGGGGTATACAGCACCATAGATAGGTGTATACAGCACCACAGATTGGGATACACAGCACCACAGATAGGGATATACAGCACAACAGATAGGGGCATACAGCACCACAGATAGGGATATACAGCACCATAGATAGGGGTATACAGCACCATAGATAGGGGTATACAGCACCACAGATAGAGATATACAGCACCATAGATAGGGGTATACAGCACCATAGATAGGGGTATACAGCACCAGAGATAGGGATATACAGAACCATAGATAGGGGTATACCGCACCCCTGATAGGGATATATAGCACCATAGATAGGGGTATACAGCACCACAGATAAGGGTATACAGCACCACAGATAGGGATATACAGCAGCATCACAGATAGGGATATTCAGAACCCCCCTGCTGCGGGGCTTGCGGCACTGACAGAAGACCCCCCCCAGAGTAGTCGGACATCAAAATCCCACACTTACCCCATCTAGGAGAGGGCAGCAGTCAGCGAGTGGTGTCCGGCGAGCGGAGAGTGGGGAGCAGGGAGCTGCTTGGCTTTGGCCGTGCACCCCCCTCCTCCGACGACAAGAAAGGTGTCCAATAGGATCACTTGTCTTCTCCGTAACATACCGGTAACATACTCGGTAACATACCGGTGCTTCCTGATTGGCGGAGAGTGATTTAGTGTTAGAAAGGGCACGCTCTGCGCCACAAGCCACACTATATTTAAGCCTATTAGAGCCTACTGCTCTAATGAGATTCTTCAAAGAAACCCCCCACAGAGGTAATTCATGCGGCCGGCGCCTAAAAGAGCCGGACACATGAATAGGGGGTATAGATTCATGCTATGGACAGAGGACAGGGCTTGGACAGGGGAGATGCCCTCCCCCCTTATTGAATGGACATCTAGGGACCAGGTTGTAGCAACGTGAGTCTACCCCACACAATAGAACTTGTAATGATGGACGCTTTCAACTACCTGGTAACCCCTTCCTGTCCCTTCTCTGCCTGTGAGGACCGTTCAGCTTACAGGGACTGGAGTGGACCTCTCTTCCCCCCCCCCATTGTCGCTTTCTTTTGTTATTACATGTTGCAGGGGACTCCCAGCCCCTGCTGGGGGTGACTCTGTGAAGCTGGACTTTGCCCTTGCTGCACTGGGGGACTGAGAGACGATGACCCCCATAACTGATTCCCATTGGCGATAGTCTCCTCCTATTTCATACTCTCCTGTCCACACACTCCCCCCTATGCCCCTCTCCCCATTCCCTATAGCTGTGATATAGCAGCCTATGCCGATTTTGATTGACTGCCTCATGTCTCCCCCTGGGTTTTGAATTGCGCTCATGGAAACTGGTGGACGGAGCTGGAAACCCCCCTTGTTCCCCCTGCACTGGCCTCGGTTCCCAAAATAGGCCTTCTTCCAATTAGTCCATAAACAGCTGCGGTCTCAAGCACACAGATATTATGAACATGGAGATAAGTGCAGCCGGATGTTAGCGAGGGCTCTACGGAAACAGAGGGCTCAGACGCACATCTATAAAATGCGGTCCCCAGCCAGGGAAACAGTCTCCCACTCTTCCAAGATCGCGTCAGTCATCAGGGACTACTACACACGCTTATATTCAATAGGAGGTAGTGGGCAGATCCCAGACCGCCCTGTCAAAGATAAAGATATACAGGAATATATAGCAGACTCGGGCCTTCCACCTCTTACAGCGGAGCAGCTGGAGACTTTAGAGGCGCCAATTACGCAGACAGAGGTTGAGGTGGTGATTAAAACATTACCGAGTGGGAAAATTCTGGGTCCGGGCTGGATAAAAACGAATACTCCACCTTTTTACCCCAATTGTTAGGGCCAATGTGTATCTACCTTAACTCGGTGGCAGGGGAGAAGGGGATTCCACCCGAGGCGCTGTTAGCACATTTCACAGTTCTTCCCAAGGAAGGGAAGGACCCTACGCGACCGCAGAGCTATCGGCCAATATCCCTGTTGAACACAGACATCAAGATTTTTGCAAAAGTCTTGGCGAACAGACTGAAACACCTAGTCCCGGAGGTAGTACACCCTGACCAGACTGGTTTTGACTCCTGAGGGTCCTTTTTCATATGCAGATGGTACCTCTTGCCCTGCCGGGTTCCTTTTTCTCCAGAGTGACTAGCCTGCTGACGGAATTTGTGTGGAACAGTAAGAAGCCCAGACTCGCTATGCGATTATTGAAACGCCCTAAACAGAGAGGCGGTTTGGGCATTCCAGATCTCAAACATTATTATAGGGCCATTGCCCTGCAAAGAATTCTGAACTGGCGCTTCCACGCAGCTGGCAGATGGTGGGTTAGGCTGGGGAGATGCCTAGCTGGGAGAGATCTGGCCTACGCCCCATGGTTGCCCAGGAATTGCAGGGGACTCTGGGAGGGCACATCTCCCCTCACGCATCAGACCCTCAAAATTTGGGATGGGACAAATAGACTATACGCCTTGGCGCTGCGGGCGTCCCCGCTGGCCCCGTTGGGGGGCTTTTGCTAGTTCATCCCGGGAGAGCAGCAGGGCTTTTTTAAGAAATGGGCTAAGGACAGACACGTCTGTTGCGGCACGTTGCTGGAGAACGGTAGACTACCCTTGCCACTCTCAGAGACCGTTATGGAAGCTTCCCCATGGACTTGTGGCGACATACCCAACTTACTCATTTTTTCTCTTCTCAGTGTCATTCGATTAGAAACCTTGATTCCCTAACGCCATGCGAATGCCTGTTTGCAGATGATGAACCCATACCGCATATGATCTCGGAACTGTATAAACTTTTAGGCTCGGTAGGCCCCTCCGTTAAGCCAGCTTTCATCAGGGAATGGGAGAGGGATCTGGAATTAGAGTTCACTGAGGACTAGCTGTCACACATGTGCCAATTGGCCCACTCCAGCACGATTGAGATGAGAACACAGGAAACTAATTATAAGATACTTACCCGCTGGTACAGGGTACCTGCCAATATAGCTAAAATTTACTCTTCCATTTGGGACCGCTGCTGGAGGGGGTGCGGACAAAAGGATACATTATTTCATGTCTGGTGGGAATGCCCCAAAATCTAACCATTTTGGAGGGAGGTTCGGTCCCGCATAACAGACATAATGGGCAAGGAGGTCCTGTTCTCCCCACTCCATTTCCTCCTGAATATCCCTCCAGCCTCAATATGTCGCTATAAACGCACAGTACTGCCACACCTCCTAAACGCAGCTAAGCGCTTGATCCCGACTCAATGGAGACAGACCCGGGTCCCTGACCTTGATGAGTGGGAAAGGAGGGTGGAAGAGATAAGGGGGGCTGAGGAATAGGTGGCTACATGCGGGGGGAGAAGGGAAAGGTTCAGAGAAGTGTGGGCAAAGTGGCAGGAATATACGTCAGGCAGGACTCAGGTGCCCTCTATCTTAGATACTGCACTGCTGGAGCTGGCAGAACCTTCTCTTAGGAATAGAGCGAACACAGACCTCGGTCATTTGTGAGGTGCATTGCCTTGAAAATATAGCTCTGGTCCCCGGTGTGGGGGCAAACCCCCCCTTATCTGCAATGTGGGGGTATGCTGCAGTTGAGGCGCTCAGAGGAGAGCCTCTTATCTCTCCATCTTTCCTCTCAATTTCTCTCACCTATTTTTCTTTTCCTCTCCCTACCCTTTCTTGGTCTTTCTCCCTTTCTTTTCTTCTTCACCCCCCCCCCCCTTTTTTTCACCCCTTCTTTGTATGTATTTTTTTTATTGTTTTTGTTTATTAAGTTATGTTTTGTTAGTATGCAAACAAATTTTGAATCATGTAGGTTTCCAGGCCGTGGAAGGCTACCAGGACTGTTGCCCGATGTCCTGAGTTCGAGAGGATTGGCGGGGCCGGAGGGACCTTGTTGCCCTCTTCTCCGCAGGGAGGAGATGGTCGGGTGATGCACACGCCCCTCATACACTGGCATATAGGCAGGTGCTGTGGGGTCCTGCCTGGTCCACAGCCTTCCGGCAAAAATTTGTCCTCCTGGGCTGACCTGGAAAGCCAACTGTTAAAGTAAAAATAGTCTGTGATATGTTGTTGCCTCACTCATGATAACGCTGGTATACCAAATGGGTGGGACGGACCTACTGGTGTCTCATGAATTGATTGTCACTGTGTGTATTTGCAAACATCTTGTGTTTATTTGGTACAAATAAAGATTATACAAAAAAAAAGGCACGCTGGCTTTAAGGATCTCACTATGAGATGTAACACTCAGGAAGCTGCCCATTGAGCCGGGCTGTATATCTGTCAACACTGCACAGGCATCAGAGCTGGTCTACTCTCTCCCAAGGCAGTTCCTTCTCACTCCAGAGTCTTTTCTTTGCTCTGCCAAATGCATTTCATCATAATTATATCATCAGGAGCACCCTGTATTTGTATTATTATTATTATATCTGATATTACACTAAAGGATATGTTACAATCTCTGAGACACTCTACATCAGAATATATCCCAGATGTTCCATAAACCTTACAGTGCAAGATTTTGGAGACAAAATTAATCATTTAGAAACTAAAATGTGATTTTTTCATCTGCCCACAATGAACGGATTCACATAATGAACATATTCCGATATCCAATGGGTGAAAAGTAAGTTGGCAGACTTACAGGATAGATTGAGATAAAATAATGTACAGTTTAGAGGCATCCAGTTGATATTTTGCTGTCTTTGTTCCATTGAGATTCATTATCATGTCCTGTCCAGGAAATGCAACAGGAATTGAGAGGAAATGTCTCCACAGTAAGAGGAATTCCACTCCTAGATATCTGTTACCCAAAAGGTGTCCCCATTAGAAGATTTACTTTTACCTAATGGTCTTGGATTTACCATCACTTTTCATTCCTTTGACAATTTCTCCACGGCACATTAAGAGGTTACATCTACTCCTTCTAAGCCAAAAAGAGCAACAAAAATCTGGCAAATGTAACCTTTTTTAAACCCCAGAGTTCTGCTTTAAAGTACAACTGTACTTTACTTTTTTTTTTACTTAATTGTTCCTTCCCCTCTAAGTGCCTGCCCAACTGGTCTTTTACTTACCTTAAAGCAGAACCTCTGGAAAAAAATGTTTTCCACGTCCTTGTTGCTGATCTCCTACCTTCACCAACTATTTCATCCATCTTCTGCTGAGCTCTGTAGTTCCTCTGCAATAGCCTGCTGAACATGCTGAAAAACCGTTATTGCCCAGTGATTTCCTGTTTGTAAGACCGCTGGCTGATATTTCTCTTGTACCCCCAGCCAGTGGTCTTGTAACTTCCTACCTGTAGTTTTCTAACAGCGAGCAGGCATTTCTATTTCCACCTGCTCACTGTAGTGGGCGGAGGGGATCTCACAGCCCCCAGTCTGTGCCGCCCATAGAGGTGGTTTTCTCCTCCCTCCTCCTCCCTGCCAGCACCACCCCCGCCAGCCCGCCATCTCTCATCAATGAGAGAGCGGAGATCTCGGCTATGATAGGTATTCCTGGTATGCCTGCTATGTGAAACACCGCTCACTGTAACTTCCCTCCTCCTCCCAGACACGCATTGGAAAAGTGCACGCTGCGCTGTCTATCACAATGCGGGTGTGGGAGCAGGGAAGTTACAGTGAGCGGTGTTTCACATAGCAGGATTACCATGAATACCTGTCATAGCCGAGATCTCAACTCTCTCATTGAGGAGAGATGGCGGGCGGCTGGGGCGGTTAATCTGTCATTGATGCCCACTCTGCACTGATGGTCACTGATAAGTAGCACTGGTGAGACCGCACCGATGGGCACTGATAAGCTGCACTGATGGACACTGGTGTGACTGCACTGATTAGCACTGATAAGTTGCACCGATGGGCATTGATACGCTGCACTGGTGTGACTGCACTGATGGGCACTGATAAGCCACACTGATGGGCACTGATAAGCTGCACTGATGGGCACAGATAAGCCACACTGATGGGCTCTGAGAAGCTACACTGGTGTGACTGCACTCATGGGCACTGATAAGCCACACTGATGGGCACTGATAAGCCACACTGATGGACACTGATAAGCTGCATTGGTGAGACTGCACTGATGGGCACTGATAAGCCGCACTGATGGACACTGATAAGCTGCACTGATGGGCACAGATAAGCCACAATGAAGGGGACTGATAACCTGCACTGGTGGGCACTGGTGCGACTGCACTGATGGGCACAGATAAGCTGCACCGATGGGCACTGATAAGCTGCACTGGTGGGCACAGATGAGACCACACTTATGGGCACTGATAAACTGCACTGAGGCGGCACTGATGAGGCTGCACTGATAAACTGCACTAATGGGCACTAAGGCTGCACTTATGGGCACTGATATGCTGCATTGAATCAATATCTGTAGGAGGGGTGTCCACCATCCCTGCAAAGTTTGCATTCATTTTTATGTCTTATTTTCAGTGTGATGTGTATTATATGTGACATATCACAGAGACCAGTATTGTGGTAATATTGATGTTTATTAAGATTGCCATACATTAGAGGGTTCCACCATTATTGTGTTATTGATTAGTAAGTTAGCGCTGCACTTTTTTGTTTTGTTTCTCATGCAGACATTTACTCGTGTCACATTCTGATGTAAAGCATCATGGCCCGGCTGTTTCTTTGGTGCGACTAGGGATGTTCTCATACAACATACCAGCACTGATTGCTGTTAGAAAGATCTCAATTATAGCAGAGTACAGTGTGTATAATATATCATTATGGGATGCGTGTACAGTTCAGTAATGATTACAGAAAGCATGTAAGGGCAATATGCTTATCTACTTCTGTGTCTGGAGGGGAGAGAACACACATGCTTTGCATTTATAAGGCTGTAGCTTATCCTGCCCTGTTGTGTGTGTCACTGAGTATTGGGCCTGGCTGCAGAATGAGGGGTGTGATTTATGTTGAAGTGGGCTTGTTCACATTTACATGTGCAGGCCTAGTGTACCTTTCTCATTCACTGCAATACTGCAATGCATGATGGGAAATGTAATTTGATGATCGTGTATAGAGAAGAGGATATAATGCAATCACTGTTCTAACAGAGCCTCCCTGGAGGAATACATGATGCATGTATTGAACTGCAGAGCTGACTTCCTGAAAATTCAACTCCTATTTTCTCTTCAATCGTAAGTAATTTCACAAATAACTGTTTAGTGTTTAGTGTGGGGGTGTACTAATGGGGGATTTTTTGCTGATCCCAGAGTTCTGCTGTAAGCCTGGTCTGCTCTGTTTTCATTCTGCATTGGTCAGGACCTATAAAAAGTGGTCCAAGGAAGGAAAAACAGCAAACTGGTGACTGGGTCATGGATGACCAAGGCTCATTGATGCAGGTGGGAAGCGAAGGCTGGCCCATTTAGTCCGATCCAATAGAAGATATACTGTAGCTCAAATTGCTGAAAAAGCTAATGCTGGTTTCCATAGAAAGGTATCAGAATACATAGTGCATCACAGTTTATTCGTGGACAGGTAGGTGTCCTATAGAGTTGGGCCGAACACCTCCCGTTTCGTGCCAGAACTCTCGAACATTGAACCCAAACTCCGAACCCTATTAAAATCAATGGGACCCGAACTTGAAAAATCAAAGGTGCTCATTTTGAAGGGTATTGGGGCCCTGGCACTGCCTGGGGGACATGTATCAATGCAAAAAAAAGTTCTAAAAAAGATTGTTTTTACAGGAACAGTGATTTTAATGATGCTTAAAATGAAACAATAAAAATGAATAATTACTTTAAATATAGTGCCTGGGGGGTCCCTTTAGTCTGCCTTATAAAGTGGTGCATCTGTACCATGTATAGAACCTGCTGCAGCCAAACTGACATTTATAAGGAAATAAAATGACATTTACATTGCCGGCAATACAATACCATTATCGGAAATAGAAAAATCTTTAAAAAAACAACATAACCCCCTGTTATGTATATCTATTCTATTGCTATTGTTCATGCCTGCAATGCTCTAAATAAAACTTTTGTGGGATTAAAAAAAATGGCGTGGGGGTCCCCATGTTGAAAGGGGACTTCCAGAATCAGATAAGACCCCTGCCTGCAGACCCCCACAACCATAGCGCCCCCCTTTCAGAACCATACCAGGCTACATGCCCTCAACATGGGGGGTGCAGGCCCCCCCCACCCCAAAGCACCTTGTCCCCATGTTGATGGGGGACTGGGGCCTCTTCGTGACAACCCTGGCCTGTGGTTGTGGAGATCTGTGGGCAGAGGGCTTATCAGAATCTGAAAGCCCTCTTTAACAAGGTGGCCCCCAGATCTCAACCCCCCTATGTAAATGAGTTTGGGGTACATAGCACCCCTACCCATTCACCAAAAAAGTGTCAAAAAGAAATAGAAACACACACACAGTTTTTGACAATTCCTTTATTAAAAATAACCTGAAAAAAAGAAGAAAAAAAAAGCTCTGCCCACGCCAAAGGCTAAACCGCCGACTTCAGGCTCTGCTGTTTGACAAGAACTGTCAAACGGCGGAGTCTGGCGTCAGCCTTCGTCACGGTGGTGGTGACAGGCGCCGTGATTGACGATGGATCTACATCGGGGAAAAAAAAAAAAGTGTCTGTGTTATTTTTTCTTTTTGACGCTTTTTTGGGGAATGGATAGAGATACAATGTACCTCATACTCATTCACATAGGAAAGGGGACAGGATCTGGGAGCCCCCTGGTTAAAGGGGCTTCCAGATTCCGATAAGCCCCCTGCCCGCAGACCCCCACAATCACAGCCCAGGGTTGTTGGGAAGAGGCCCTTGTCTCCATCAACATGGGGACAAGGTGCTTTGGGATGGGGGGCTCTGCAACCCCCCCATTTAGGGGCATGTGGCCCTCAACATGATTCCAATATGATTCTGATAAGACCCCTGCCCGCAGACCCCCACAGCCCATCATCATGGGGACAAGGTGCTTTGGAGGCGTCTTTTTACATTTTTCTATTGCCAACAAAGGTTTTTTTTTCATTCAGCTGTCAGCGGCAAAGCCTGTTGACAGCTGATGACTTATCCGTTATTAAGGATGCTGTGGCCATCCTGCTCCTTAACAACCAGCTATTCATTGTGTCCTGATTGGGCAAAGCTTTGCCAATCAGGGCTTAAAATACACTGTGCAGCAAACTTTTGCTCGGTTCGAACTGTATGCCCAACTCTAGTGTCCCAATATTAAAAGTCAGCAGCTACAGTATTTGTAGCTGCTGACTTTTACTTTGTGTGAAAGGATACATACTGTATCCTTTAATACAGGGATCCTCAAACTACGGCCCTCCAGCTGTTGCGGAACTACACATCCCATGAGGCATTGTAAAACTGACTTTCACAGACATGACTAGGCATGATGGGAATTGTAGTTCCTGAACAACTGGAGGCCCATAGTTTGAGGACCCCTGCTTTAATACATTAAAAGTATTTCCAGTGCACTATGGGTTGTCTAAAGAGACAGCACTATAGTAGCAGTTTGCCTTGGGACTGAATCATTGGACTCCTGTCTGATAAGGAGAGAGAAATTGTATTGAGTTATTCAGTTCTGTGTATAACTTGAACTATGGAGCTCTAGAAACAATATGATTTTTACAACAGACTGAAAAGACAAAAATAGTTTTAAAATGCTGTTTATTTTCCTGATCAGAATAAATAAATAATGAAAACATGTACAAAACCACTGCACATTCCCTATGGCCTATAATGCTTAACTGTAAGATTAACCTCCACTCCCATATTTCTAGCTAATTAGCATGAAAATTACATTTGCTCAGTAATCACATTCTCACACTGAACGCAACAGTGCCAAACCCATGGCCAAATCATTCTGCTTCATCACAGGAGATGCTAAGGGGTACTCATAAAAAGAAGAGTTATGAAAGGAGGAGGTCCTGTTAATCAGGTTGTAGTAGGCCCAACTATCTCTTCTGTCAGCCCAATGCCTTTTTTATAAAACTCGTCCAACAAGTATGATTAATTCCAAGAAAACACTGTGAATGGAAACATAACAATATGATACAGTTTTAGATCACACAGATTATACTAATAAGTCAAATCCTTCCCCTTCATCCATTTAGTTCCTAATAGTATACCTGTTTAACTTGTGTGAGCAGGCTAAATTCTATGTTCATTCCTCTCGGCATCAACATGTCTTGCGAGAAAGAGGATTAAGTTGTCTCACTACTAATATAGGGTGGAGACCACTAATAAAAGAGGATGTAAGTAACATTTTGTCATGTCTGTGCTGTAAAAACAAACAATCACTCATGACAGAATAGTAGTACCTGCATGTACACCTCAAGTCACATAAAAATGGAAATATGAATTGTAAAGCAAGTTTACTCATGCGATAAATGTATTTAAAAGATATGCAATCAGAGACCAGAGCTGAATTAAGAAGTTTTGCCTGAGAACATCAGCTTCAGGATACCCCTTCATCAGGGCAAAGTATGCCTTGAAAGCTGTTACTGTGGTATAACTGTACAGAATTCAAATCATGGTTTTGTGGCTGGATATCTCAGTTTATAGACAAAAATACACATAAATGTCTTGTTGAAAAATACAATTTAAACATACTTGTGTGACTGGGGCTGATGACTTTTTTTTCAAGAGAAAGTTCTGCTAGAAGGAAAAAATGATGTCCACTTGGGAAATCATTTAAGAAGTGCAACATGTTTTGGTGATGAAGCCAACAGTTCATATGAATGTGAGATCACAACTTAGATTTGATAAATAGGGTAGATACTATGTGCTGGATGTTACTGGGCCCTTTACGTATGAACAATTCATCAGAAAATGCAGGACGTTTGTTCACCAAACCCTTAACCTGGAAATAATAAAAGGTCATTCATGCAAACTAGTAAAATATTTTCGTAGACATCCCGTATGATGACTTTTGGTGCTTTCGCAGAAAAGAAACTACAAAGCAACTTAGAGTAAAGTGTTTTGTAGATTATTTTTTATGTTTTTGTTGTTTGTTAGTCTGAAAAATATGAAACTGTTGATATTAATACATGTTCTCAACAGCAGTTTCCAGTTTTTCCTTACATCCTGTTGTTTACAGAGTTCAGTAGCTCAAAATAAAACATAAAAATAAAAGTGAAAGAATACCCTCACTTTTCCTCCCTCTGTATACAGTAGCTCCATCCAAGGTTTCAATCAGACAGTATCTACAAGGAGCCAACTTCTTCTGTGATGTCTCTTTAGGTAACCTAAGTGTTTTGGGAATCCTTTGTAATATATTAAATGTGTCTTTGTAAAACAAAGATTGCATATATTTACAGTATTATATATATTTTATACATTTCTAAAATAGGGCATTTCCTTAAAACCATTATAATTCCACTTTATTATTCCAAAACAAGGAAATGCAAGCAAATACTTCCCGTAATGTAGTTTTGAAGTAATGTAGAACTGAAATGTATGCTTTTTAATTTAACAATATTTATTATGTCCTGATATAAGCCTCATTTTTCATGATGGATTAATGATTCTTACTGTTCAGAGAGCCACATATTACTGTACATGTATGATTCACCTGCAATAGCAAATATGTTTCAAATTCATATCTTCCTATATATTAATATATGATATATTTCTTGTGTTTTTATATTCAGAATGCTAAAAAGTATTAAAACTATTCAAATCTATGTGTAATAAAATATCAAAAAGAAAATGAAACACGTTGCAGACTCCCTCAGTGTACCTTATGAAAGTGGTTATACGTGCCAGAATTAATTTCCCTCCCCAACCAAAAAAAACAACATTCAATTCATACATGAAATAATATATTGTTTATTTTGTTTCGTCATTTAAGCTTTTTAATTGGTCACAAAATAAATTAAATGTCAAGTCCAGTAGTGGCAACAGCACACACCTCCAATCATGAGTCAGACACAGAGTTAAATCCTGAAGTATTATCTGAGAACATCAATTCCATGATAACTCTTTTAATAGGACGTCTGATGATGAGGTCTGACAAGTCCAATTCATGTGGAAAGAAAGGAAAAGTCATATTGCACAGACCACCACCCTAATTTCGCCAAAATGAATAAGTGGATCACAAAACAGTCAAATTTAAATCTTATGTCTGTGGTGTGCAGGCAGAGAAGGTGATGTAATTATGGTGGGTGTGGCGCTGCTCTGATAAATTGTTTGATTTTATAGATAGTGAAGAGAGAGATCAATATCTGTAAATAACTTCTAAATTAGTAGGCAATCAAACAAAGAAAAATATGTCTAAAAAATCATACATTTTCCAGGATGCTGGTACTCTGGTTAAAGTGGATGGTTTATACCATCTTTTGTGTATAGGACATAAATTGGTGAAACTCAAATAAAAAATATTTTACAATCAATAGTGCAAATGTGTGTTAATGTGAACTAAAGATGTAGATGCTGATGATAGAATACCTTATGTGCTAGAAAAAAAGGAAAACATAAGTGACAGGAATGATCAAATTAGGTTAATCAGCAACAATCAATAATATTATGGTGTGATATATTCTTATCTATATAAACAACCATATATATATAAATAATATTGTGAGTAATTGTGCCAAAAATCCTATTAAATAATAATGATTTATAATGAAAAGTCCATATAATATCCACTCAGTGATCTGTGTGATTAATTATTTGTGATCCATTCCACTGCAATAATGTGCTGGTGTTCCACTCCATGATCTCCCGATGGTACCCACTCACCAGAGAGCGATCCCCACACAGGGGGTACTCACATGGATGTTATGTCAGTCCTTTCCTTCGGGTACTCCGGTTTCCTCCCACACTCCAAAGACATGCTGGTAGATTAATTGGATCCTGTCTAAATTGGCCCTAGTATGTGTATGCATGAATGTAGTTACATGTATAAGAAAACAACAATCTGTTAGATACCAAACACGCTTAAATATAAAAAGACTCAGCATACTAATGGAACACACTGGATATCCTAAATGATATATGCATCTGTTAAAAAACTGTAATCTCTGCGCTAGTTAGTGTCAACAAAAACCTTTTAGTGCAACTGCTATATATAACTTCACCAAGTCAAAATAAACTTCTAACAAAAGATCAATTTAAACACTGTAGCACTTAGCATACATAAAACAATCAAATAATCACCCATGCCTACCACAATTTAAAAAATATATATCATACACAGATGCAAACATGAACAATCTATAATGAAGTAATTTCAAAAAATCTCTGGGGTTGATTTACTAAGACTGGAGAGTGCAAAATCTGGTGCAGTTCGGCAATCAGTTTCCATTCCAGGTTTTTTTGTCAAAATCTAATTGAAGAAGCTGAAGTTAGAAGCTGATTGGCTACCATGCACAGCTGCACCAGATTTTGCACTATTCAGCTTTAGCAAATCAACCCCTTTGTATCTCCTTTCATTAAAGTGGTTGTCAACTCATGACAACCAGTTTAACCTACAAGTAAGCCTTGTAAGGCTTACCTGTAGGTTCCCTGCATATCTCCTAAACCTGCACGTTTTAGGAGATATGCAGTGTACTGTGGTGTGCCCACATCATCGGGCACATGCGCAGTGAAGAAACGGCCTCCGTGCGCTTCCTTCACTGACATTGTGCCGCGATTGGCTGCTCCCGCACGCATACGTGGGAGTGACGTCACGCGGCTCCTGCAAATCACAGAGCCGGAGTTCACTGCCCCGGTAGGAAGAGGGGCGAAGATGGACGCTTCCTACTGCAGGGACATTGCGGGCTTCCAGTGCAGGTAAGTGTCACATAATAGGCTAGTATGCGATGTATACTAGCCTATTATGCTTTTACATTGCAGGGTAATGCTGAGCAACGAAGAAGTAAACTCATCAGGATTTACTTCCTCTTTAAATTCTGCTCCACTTGATATACACATGGACAAATATAATTATATGTGAGTAATATGTGATCAAAATAAAGATAAAATAAAGAACATGGACAATACTACTTTTTATTATAATTCATTTCTTTGGCCAGTTCACTCACTGATCTCTTGCTGTAAGCTTAGGCTGGCCATACACAGTTCTAATCTCATTAATGGGCACACTGAATGTACCAAGGTGATCAATCGACCAACTTGGATACAACCAGCCTACCGATTATCTCAAGCGGCTGCTATTGTCTTTTACCGGTGGGGGCGGCTTCCCCAGCCCACCCAGGCCCCCCCGCCGGGAGAAGACAATTGCTGATTCCTCTGTCAGCACTGTCTATGTTGATGGGGGAATCATGCAAATTGCTTTGCTGCAACCCCAGTTGCAGGAAAGAAATGTGCACTGTGTCTAAGGTCGGCCTTAGACTTAAAGGCAAACAGGAGCTATGCCCATCAATTACATAACCAAGCTCCATAACAATACTTTACATCTGAATTCACTTTGTCAAGAGTACAGCTTGGCCACTACACCGCTCTCTTTTATAGGGAACTCATTATCATATCACTATAACAACAATACCTTCAGTTTCATATAGGAAACCCATTAGGGTATTACTATTCACTGAGTGGAATTAACAGAAATGACGCAAATATTTGCTGAAAAGACTTTATTTTGATAACACATTGATGGTTCACACTTGTCCATGTGTGTTCATATGAATTGGAATTAATGAAAGAAGACACAAAGATTTGTTGAAATGACTTTAGTAGGATCACATATTTATTGTTCATGTTAGGCTGTATGTGTATTATATCTATTTGTTTCACAATTTTGGTATGCAGATGTGATGGAATGTTTTATTGATACTAAGTGCTACAGTGTTTATTTATTTATTTCAGGTACTTATATAGCACTGTCAATTTACATAGCGCTTTACATATACATTGTACATTCACATCAGTCCCTACCCTTAAGGAGCTTACAATCTAAGGTCCCTAACTCATATTCATGCGTACACATACTAGGGCCAATTTTAGACAGAAGCCAATTAGCCAGTCCAATTAATCTACCAGCATGTCTTTGGAGTGAGGGAGGAAACCGGAGTACCCAAAGGCACAGGGAGAACATGCAAACTCCAGGCAGGTATTGTGGTTGGGATTCGAACCAGGGACCCATTTGCTGCTAGGTGAAAGTGCTAACGACTACACCACCGTGTTTAAAATGATATATTTATTTGATTTATCTTATTTCTACCAAAACATTATTTAATTCAGTGTAACAATACTGTATGTTGGTTGTCAGATGGTAAAAACATCTCACTTGAAAATATAATAAAAGAATTGGTATTTAGACAGTGTCCACAGGACCATGCTGAACACTTCAAAATCCCTGTAGCACACTCCTCAGACCTTTTCATTGGTTGTGTTATTTCTCTAAGACCCCTTTCACACTGAGGTACTTTACAGGCATTTTTGAGCTAAAAAAAGAGCCTGTAAAGCGCCTCTAAACTGCCTCTTAATGCACCCCATTGTGAAAGCCTGAGTGCTTTCACACTGGAGCGGTGCGACTGCAGAACATTAGGTCTTGCAAGCAGCATTTTTGGGGCGATGTGGGAGCAGTGTATACACCAGTTTCCTCCACCGCCCCTGCCCATTGAAATGAATGGGCAGTGCTTCTGAAGCGGCTGAACACCGATTCAGAAGCGCCGGCGCTTTTAACACCTTCTTAACCCGTTGTGGGGGGGTTAAAAGCACCCCTCTGCCACCCAAATAGCGGCGCAAAAGCACCGCTAACACTAGCTGCGCTTTACCGCTACCGCCCCAGGGTGAAAGGGATCTTAAAGAATTTTCCAGGGACCAGAAAATATGGATGTATTTACAGATCAGAAGCTCTCGTTTACCACCAGAAACTGAAGGAATGCTAAGAGTCATTTATGAGAGCCAGTGACTCTCATACATCTGTTGATCAAGTAGGAAAAAGGTTGAAAACTGGTAAATAGGTTCACATGACTCCCTTCCTGTTCACTGTGCATAACTCCATTGTTCCCTTGTTAGTTCCCTTAAAAAAATAAATAAATATATATATATATATATATATACATTATCCGTGGAGGCCCATGCATTAAGGGCGCACAAGCGCCGCCCGCCCTTCCCTGCCACTTCCCTCCTATGCATGTGCCTGGCCCCTTTTAGGATGCTGGACACATGGATTCCTATGGTGGGGGCAGGAGGGGGTGTTTTTTTTAACCACCTGACTAGAGCCTGAGGCTCTAACAGACTTCTCTCTGCGCTCGAGCCCACCCGATTGTGTGACCAAAGCAAATTAATTTTTGTTATTTTCACACTGCAGTACCTCCCTGCCAATTAGGAGCCAAGTCTGTGTATACCCCTATCTAGTGATGCTGTATATCGCTATCTAGTAATGCCTGTATACCCCTATCTAGTGATGCTGTATACCGCTATATAGTCATGCCTGTATACCCCTATCTAGTGATGCTGTATACCACTATATAGTAACGCCTGTATACCCCTATCTAGTGATGCTGTATACTGCTATCTGGTGATGCCTGTATAAACCGCTATCTAGTGATGCTGTATACCGCTATCTGGTGATGCTTGTATACCCCTATCTAGTGATGCTGTATACCGCTATCTAGTAATGCCTATATACCCTTATTTAGTGATGCTGTATACCGCTATCTAGTAATGCCTGTATACCCCTATCTAGTGATGCTGTATACCGCTATCTAGTAATGCTTGTATACCCCTATCTAGTGATGCTGTATACTCCTATCTAGTAATGCCGTATACCGCTATCAGGTGATACCTGTATACTCCTATCTAGTGATGCTGTATACCGCTATCCGGTAATGCCTGTATATACCTCTTTCTAGTGATGCTGTATACCCCTATCTGGTGATGCTGGGCTGTATACTCCTTACACAATGGGTGGAATCTATAAGTGGTGGGGCTTATGAACAATGGGAGGGGTCAAAAAGTAAGAACGGGGTCAAGCACTCCCCATCCTAAAATTTCACCAGCTGCCACTGGTGAGTACACCCCTCACATTTTTGTAAATATTTTATTATATCTTTTCATGTGACAACACTGAAGAATAGACACTTTGCTACAATGTAAAGTAGTGAGTGTACAGCTTGTATAACAGTGTAAATGTGCTGCCCCCTCAAAATAACTGAACACACAGCCATTAGTGTCTAAACCGCTGGCAACAAAAGTGAGTGCACCCCTAAGAGAAAATGTCCAAATTGGCCCAATTAGCCATTTTTCATCCCCGGTGTCATGTGACTCATTAGTGTTACAATGTCTCAGGTGTGAATGGGGAGCAGGTGTATTAAATTTGGTGTTATCGCTCCCACTCTCTCGTACTGGTCACTTCAACATGGCACCTCATGGCAAAGAACTCTCTGAGGATCTGAAAAAAAGAATTGTTGCTCAACATAAAGATGGCCTAGGCTATAAGCACGGTGGCCAAGACCATACAGCAGTTTAACAGGACAGGTTCCACTCAGAACAGGCCTCGCCATGGTGGACCAAAGAAGTTGAGTGTATGTGCTCAGTGTCATATCCAGTGGTTGTCTTTGGGAAATAGACGTATGAGTGCATTACTGGAGAGGATGAAGGGGTGGGGAGTTAGCCTGTCAGTGCTCAGACCATATGCTGCACACTGCATCAAATTGGTTTGCATGGCTGTCGTCCCAGAAGGAAGCCTCTTCTAAAGATGATGCACAAGAAAGCTGGCAAACAGTTTGCTGAAGACAAGCAGACTAAGGAGATGGATTACTGGAACCATTTTCTGTGGTCTGATGAGACCCACATAAACTTATTTGGTTCAGATGGTGTCAAGCGTGTGTGGCGGCAACCAGATGAGGAGTACAAAGAGAAGTGTGTCTTGCTTACAGTCAAGCATGGTGGTGGGAATGCCATGGTCTGGGGCTGCATGAGTGCTGCCGGTACTAGAGAGCTACAGTTCATTGAGGGAACCATGAATGCCAACATGTACCTTAACATACTGAAGCAGAGCATGATCCCCTCCCTTCAGAGACTGGGCCGCAGGGCAGTATCCCCACATGATAATGACCCCAAACACACCTCCAAGATGACCACTGCCTTTCTAAAGAAGCTGAGGGTAAATGTGATGGATGTAGGGAGAAAAAGTATAGTGGCACTTCATATATCGAGCACCTCATCCCAAAATTTGATATTTTTAAGATGAAAGGGGAAAACAAAGGGGGGGAGGGGTATGGGTGGGGAGGGAGGGGGAGGGGGAAGGAGTTGGAACCCTGGGGGAAAGGGCTGGGAGCCTTCGGGCCGTCTACATCCCAGTACAGGTGCTCCAGCAGATTTGGCAGTTCATAAACCCCCTCACAAACGGGGCCAGGACCTTATAACCCAATTTCAACACGCTACCTCGTCAAAAGAATTCCCTTAAGATACAAGTTGGTTGGTGGTTGCACAACACCATCGCCCTCGGTGTGACGCAGGTGTTGGACATACGGCGGAGGCTTGGCTTGCAGGCATGGTTCTGAGCAGTAGGAGAATGGTACAAAGAATGTGTCGTTTCTAGTCCCTGAGGAAGCCTTTGCAGGCGAAACTTGTTGGACATCGACACAGATTTGTAAAACTTTCAAAATATTCTATGTACCCTACTGTACTCCTGTTTTTCTCTACTGTATGATGTTTTAAATGTCAATATTACACCAGCACAATTATGTGCTATTTTAATACAAACAAATAAAATTTGTATTTTAATTATTCTTTCTCACTGTTTAAACTTACTAAAGACATATACTACAAGCTTTGCACCGCCATAGTCCCCCCCATCAACCCAAACATCCCTTTCCCCCAGGGTTCCAACTCCTCCCCCCTCCCCCGCCCTCCCTACCCATACCCCTTCCCCCATTTGTTTTGCCCTTTCATCTTAAAAATAATAAATGTGATGGACTAGCTAAGCATATCTCCAGACCTAAACCCTATTGAGCACCTGTGGGCCATCCGCAAATGGAAGGTGGAGGAGTGCAAGGTCTCTAACATCCACCAGCTACGTGATGTCATCATGGAGGAGTGGAAGAGGACTCCAGTGGCAACCTCTGAAGCTCTGGTGAACTCCATGTCCAAGAGGGTTAAGTTAGTTCTGGAAAATAATGGTGGTCACACAAAATACTGACGCTTTGGGCCCAATTTGGACATTTTCACTTAAGGGTGTACTCACTTTTGTTGCCAGCGATTTAGATATTATTGATGGTGTGTTGAGTTATTTTGAGGGGACAGCAAATTTACACTGTTATACAAGCTGTACACTCACCACTTTACATTGTAGCAAAGTGTCATTTCTTCAGTGTTGTCACATGAAAAGATAGAATAAAATATTTACAAAACTGTGAAGGGTGTACTCACTTCTGTGAGATACTATATATATATATATATATATATATATATATATATATATATATATATATATATATAGTCTTCTTTCTTCCTCACCCCACGCCAATCACCCGCCTTAGTGAAAAACCAAAGACATCGATAAAAGAAATGAAGTTCCTTCCTCTGGAGCTTTCAGTTGCACATTTACTATAGCACCAGAGTGCGGGAATCTGAGAGACTTAACCGCCTCCATCGAGATTCTATTAAAAACACCAGCCTAGAGTTAGTGATAATATAGCCTGGCATAGCACGGGTAGGGGAGCCACAGCATTTGGCCTCTTGTAAAAGGGATAAAAGCCCATGTGTGACAGGAAAGGGGAAAAAATGAAAACAGAGATTGAATGACATATTCATGAATCCAAACTCAGCAAACAGGACCAAAGAAGTTGATAGGTTGCACAGATTTTTGAATGTAAGCACATCTCTCCTGCAAAGGTAACACGATATTAAAGTATATGTGTTATTTGTATTACTTACTGACACTGAAATTCATTGTTCTTTAAACAGACCCCTTTCTCTATCCACTTTGTTTGCTTTGTCTAGGATTGAATAGTATGCACTGTTTCACATTGTCTGTGTCTCTGTATAACCATGACATGTAACCATTTCATTGCATCTTAAGCATAAGGATTTAGCTCATTGATTGCTAAAACTCATCCTGTCTGAGTGCTGACAAAGAAAACAATTCCAAATATTTTAAATACAAGAAGCTTTTTCTCAAGCAGTGCTCAGATTGATAAGACAACAGAAACCAATGTGAAAATTGACTAATACAACACTCTTTTCTGAGCTAATGTCTATAGTAAAAGGATTAGTCTGTAATCACATTTTAAGTATGGTATTTTTCTGAGATATTACAAAGGATTATTTACTAGATTTTCTATGATTTATGAGAAAGAATAAGAGAAATATTTGTTTTTCCATTATGCTCTGTTTTGGGTGGGGCACATTATTATTAAATAAGTACATAAATATGCTTTCAGCAAGATTCACAATTACTTGCCAATATGAACAGTTTTGCAGTCACCCTTAGCCCAGTTAGTGACTACAAACAAGCTATGTTTCAGCAAGACATATAACTAAGGTGTTTTTCATATGTCCACTAACTAAAAAGAGAAATCTCAACAAAACACAGAATTCTGTAATGAATATGCAACATAAATAACAATTTATCATAATGTGTTTTTTCGTTTATCATTAGCAACCTGTAGCAGTGCCCTGTAGAAATTAGTTGGGTTTCTGTTTATTGAGATCAATTCAATGAAATACAAATTCTGTATATTTTTAATTTTGCTAAAATTATATAAAATTAATAAAATCCCTATCTGGACAAAGCAATAGTATCTTTCTCCACTGATACCTACCTCTCTAATGCTTCCTCACTGCTGGCACTAAATATCTGGTTCTTCCAGTATGGAAGAGTATGCAGTTTTCTCCAATTATTATTATTATTATTATACAGGATTTATATAGCGCCGACAGTTTGCGCAGCGCTTTACAATATTAGGGCAGACAGTACGATTACAATACAATTCAATACAGGAGGAATCAGAGGGCCCTGCTCGTTAGAGCTTACAATCTAGGAGGGAGGGTTAAATGATACAAAAGGGCAGTAAACTGCGGGGGATGAGCTGATTGAGAAAAAAGGAGTGTAGTTATTAGGTGGTGGCAGGATAGGCTTCCCTGAAAAGAAAAGTTTTCAGGGATCGCCTGAAGGTGGATAGATTTGGGGACATTCTGACCGATTGGGGTAGGGAGTTCCAGAGGATGGGAGAGGCTCGGGAGAAGTCTTGGAGGCGAGTATGAGTATGCATCCAATGATGCAATGCACAGACCTAGCAGTCAAACATTAGGACCAAGCACTGTCACATGACAGAGGTGATGGCATCATTGATTCCTCCAGGCTTTGACACCAGCTGACATTGAATAAGGAGCAGCAGGAGATCCCTTGGAAAGTAGGTAACACTGGGTTGGGTGGACAGCTGCTGTCATTGCCCTTCCACACTTGATTGTTCTGGTCCAGATGTAAAGATGTTGTTAATGTTGTCCGGCAGTGCCATCATCATGCTTTGCCAACTAAGCTATGCACATTGGAAGTCTCTACACTTGCTCCTGAACATGGGAAGGCTTTTAGTTTCCACTTTGTGGCAATCACAAACATTCACATACAAAGACATAGTGTGTGAAGTACCACAAATTAATTGTTATAGTCCAGCAGGGGTCAGTGAATCTGTTTATCTATACTTTTATTGTTAAAGACTAACCCCTGAAAAAGTACAGGAAATGTCCTCCAATTCTTTCCTGATCAGTGAACAAAAAAAATATCATCCCTCTTGTTTTTGGATTTTATGTACAAATGATACCTTTAAATACCACCTCATATATAGTACGTCATCAAATAATCATTGTCATTTTTAGTAAACAGGAAGAAATGTCTTAGGGATAAAGAAACAAGTCATAGATGCCTGTCTGGGGGATTCCGGGTGGCTTCTACTTTGAAAAGATTAAAGGTTGTTATACTGAGCTTCCCAAATTGTGTTATGACAAAGATGTCAAAGGCTTATGGTGTATAAATAGGTCTGTGGGATCAGAGAAGTCATACAAAAGAGTCCTTATGCACAGGCTTTGGGATGGTATATAGTTGCAGTGCATGTAATACATGTTGCTAGAGTTTGAGGTAAGCCTCAACTCCTAGATGGCTGCAGGGGGATAATGGGAATTCTGCCACAGTATTGGAGGCAGTACTCTTGGGATCTTATGAGAACCTGATATGTGTACTTAATAGGGAAACTCATTCTACTCTCCCCTTCCATGTTCCATAAAGGCCACCATTAGAGCCTAGGAGCTAATTCAAAAATATTTGCATCCACAGACGACCTGTGTCTCCCTTTTTTTCCCACTGTGGCTGTATCCCCATCTGCCACAGGTAACTACCCTTCGAGGCCCCGCAGTGTGGGCCACTAAAGGTATAAAATTATTGGGTGATATAGTGTAGGGGGGTAGACTAATAACCATTGATCAATTAAAAATCAGATTTGTTTTTCCCAATCATTATTACTACGTTACGCCTTCTTGTTACAGTTTGGTTCCCTCGGAGTAGAGACTTGGTCTTCCGTTATTGAAACTTTACTTCTTAATAACTCATTGGAGAAAACTCTATTAGGGTATTATAAGGAATTGTTTCAGGTCATGTCACCTTCGGTGGTCCATTGTAGGAAAAAGTTCTCGATTTACAAAGAGAAGGTTGGGACATGAGGGATTACCCCTTTAAACACCTGGTCTCCACCAGGGATCGTCTCTTACAGTTTAAATTCATCCATAGAATTTACCTAACTCATGTTAAATTGGGTGGTATATACAGTATTTCTCACACTCAGCTGTCTGCTGGCGGTGTGTTCATGTCCTTGCTGACTTTAGTCATATTTTCTGGCATCATCCAGCACTACAGTGCTTCTGATCTTGAGTGTCCAAATGTATCACTGATTTATTGGCTGACCATAGCAGTCTGTCTGTTGGGCTTGCTGGAGGGAGTTGTTCCTACTATGGCTCATAGAACTTTACTTAACATTTTATTGTTTTATGCCAGTAAAGCTATTATTTTGCATTGGAAAAAAAAACAAAAAAAAAAAAACAATGGCTCCTATGGTTCTGGAAAGAATTGGTCATTTCTATGATACCATTTTACAGGTTACCTACTATATTTATCCAGGGGCTGCCCAAAAAAATTTGGCAGTCCTCGTATCTTCTCCCTCCACCAATGCCTGAGGTCCCCTAGTTTGTTGTCTGATTTGAATGTATTACAATGTTTTTTTTCAGTTCTAATAAACTTTGCTTTGATCTAGGTGTGTTTTTTATACTATTCTATAAACATTTGTGTTAGCCTCTGACACTTCATTATTTTTTCTTATCAGAGTATATTCTAGCTCTTTATGCATTTGTTGGTGCCATGGGGTGTCTGAGAACAGGACAACATGGGGGAGTAGATGGGGGGGGGTGAGTTTATTTTGGGGAGGGGGGGGTTATTGTTTTATATTTTGTTTTGAATTTTGTCTCCAATCAGGCCCCGTGTGGCTGCATTTTTGGATGCCTGGTACTAGAGTGTTTTACAGGTGAAAATGTTTGTACTTTTATTTAAAACTATTTTAATATAAAGAATTTACTAAAAGTTTGACTCCAGTCAAAATGTATTATTTTGTTTTGAATACATCTAAGAAGGGTTGGGGACAATGATCCTTGTGCCTTTCAATTCCCCAATTTCTTGTCATAGTGTTCCACAGACAAAAAGTGAAGGGAAAGCACCCTAATGGGGTCACAGACATAAGTAAAAACCTAGTAACAGACGACGGACAGCACTCCAATGATCTATTCATTTGTATTTACCAAAGATCCATGTGAAAAAATGATCATTATATCAGTTTGAGAAGCTGATAATGGTGGACATGACACTAGTTTGCTGCCTGCACAGAGAGGATATGTATAACTAATACTGTATAGTAAGCAATAAATTAATACTATATGGATGTTTAGATCAATAGAAATCAACCATGTGTATGGCATTAAACTACAAGGACCAGAGCTGTTTCAGAAAAGGCAATTATAGACATATTTCCTTTTACAGGGTGGGTAGAACAGGGGGTGGCAGTAGGTTCAGGCTTACCGTAGTTAGAATTTGATTGGAAATACATATTAAGTAAAAGAGAAGTTACACTTTAAAGCAAGCTGGTCTTGCTAACCATTTCCATCACTGAGCAATCTAAGCAATATTGCATAGTCGCTGTGCATAGGCAATGTTATCCATAACAAAATATATTTCTTTTATGAATGCATTTTTTTTTTTTAATGTTTAAGGGGTTCATTTATTTGTACTGACTTTTGCTACAAACCTCCAATGCATTACATTGTCCTTTTTCAGCTGCTCATTAAATCCCCCCCCCTGGCTCCTGTCCTGGAGGCTGCGGATGAACTAACCCTTTAAAGCAGTAGTAAACCCATCCATTTAACAGGTTAAAAACCAGTTACATTTCTGGCACGTGCCGGAAATATAACTCTCCCATTGGTTGTGCTCTAAACCAAACTGTCAAACCATCCAATGGGTGGTGTCATAGCTGATCACATGTGCAGCATCATGGCAGTTGTAGATTAAACAGAGGCCAAGATGGCAGCTTCCTTGGCTGAAAATGATAGGAGGGTTTACTACCACTTTAAGAAAAATCATTTTTTCAATACTAGTATAGTGTGTATTAGGTATTTTGTAACAAAACATTAACTTAGAATTGAAGGTGGCTGATCAGCAAATGCTGCACTGAAGGAATAGTTGTAGCACACAGTTAAGATGCTAAACAACAGTTCAAACATTTAAATATTTATGCTCTATCTAAGAGGAAAATACATATGCCCCTTCATCCTCAGTTACCTTACCAGATAACCCTTGATTAACAAAACCTGGACATATTGACAGGATATTTATTTATTTATTACGCCTACAACCTATTTTATCCCTCAGGGTAAAATAGGATATAATACAGTAAATAAATAACATTGTCCTGTTCAAGCAACCAGTGGTGAGATGATTTGAGGTGTGTGACATGGTGCATTATCCTGCTGGAAGGAGCCATCAGAAGATGGGTACACTGAAGTCATAAAGGGATGGACATGGTCAACAAGGTAGGCCGTGGCATTTAAACTATGCTCAATTGGTACTAAGGGGCCCAAAGTGTGCCAAGAAAATACCCCCCACACCATATCATTACACCACCAGCCTGAACCGTTGATGCAAGGAAGGATGGATCTATGCTTTCATGTTGTTTATGCCAAATTCTGACCCCACCAGCTGAAATGGAGACTCATCAGACCAGGCAATGTTTTCCCAGTCTTCTATTGTCCAATTTTGGTGAGCCTGTGTGAATTGTAGCCTCAGTTTCCTGTTCTTAGCTGACAGAAGTGGCACCTGGTGTGGTCTTCTGCTGCTGTAGCCCATCTGCTTAAAGGTTCAATGTGTTGTGCATTCAGAGATGGTAGAAAGGATAGTGCACCCTGCGCTTAGGATATAGGGAAAGGAGTAGAAATGAAAATAAGCTGCTGTCTTCCCTAGGAAGCCTCAAATTGAGGCAGCCAATGTGGTGTGTGCAAAAGAGGGAATATGGCGCTGCCAAGTAGTGCTCTATGTGAAATAGTTTGCAATGCATTCAGGTGTGCAAAAATGCAACAAAGTGTATGGTGTGCACAAACAATCATATATAATAATAAACCATAATTAATTGATCAAATGTGTAAAATCCATGATATTAAACCTGTGCAAAACTGCAGTGAAAATTGTGCTAAATATGTCCCGTATGTTGGTACGTGGAAAATTGTTATAAATATAAAATACACCAATGTCCGTTCAAAAAAACAAAAATATATTTGTGTTCTCCTTTAAGAGACAAAAGCCTGATATAGGCAGGTGAAAAAAACAGCATAGTTTATAAACGTATTAATTGTCAAACAATGTTTGAAAATGCAGGATGTTCCTATGGCAGATGGCACAACTATCAGTCCATCACCGCATGCCAAAGTCCTAGGCGTAGTCCTGGACTCTGAACTCTCCTTTAAGCCCCACATCCAATCCCACATCTATTGCACATAGAGCACTACTTAGCAGCGCCATATTCCTTCTTTCAGAGATGGTATTCTGCATACCTTGGTTGTAACAAGTGGTTATTTTAGTTACTGTTGCCTTTCTATCATCTTGAACCAGTCTGCCCATTCTCCTCTGACCTCTGACATCAACAAGGCATTTTTGTCCACACAACTGCCTCTCACTGGATATTTTCTTTTTTTCGGACCATTCTCTGTAAACCCTAGAGATGGTTGTGTGTGAAAATCCCAGTAAATCAGCAGTTATTGAAATTCTCAGACAAGCCCATCTGGCATCAACAACTCCCTTCTTCCTCATTCTGATGCTCTGTTTGCTTCAGCAAGTCGTCTTCACTGCATCTAGATGCCTAAATGCATTGAGTTGCTGCCATGTGATTGGCTGATTAGCAATTTGTCTTACCAAGCAATTGAACAGGTGCATCTGATAAAGGAGCTGGTGAATGTATGTTTTGTGAGTTCAGTGTGACCTATACGTTTTGTATCTGTACTTTTGTTAAATAAACTGCAATAATTGTAATATATAATTGCTACACAAGCTGTTAGAACCAGTTTAGGATCTTGTGTGTACAGTGTACACCTGAAAAATACAAAGTACCATGTGGGTATGCTGTATGCCAACTTCTGTGTAAAATGATGGTCATTTGCGAATCAAAAGGACTTTGTCACATGATATCAGTTAAAGTAAAACAAAAAAGAAACAAAATTAGCATTTTACATTTACACGTCTTTATTGGATTAAGAAAACAGACATACTGTCATAGAAGCTGGTAAGTCTTAAGCCTCATACGCACTACTAGCTTTGTGTGGGTTGAACGAAAATAAATTGACAGCTGAGGTCGGAGCCACTGTACTAACATTCCAATGTTAGTACAGCAATATCCACTGCTGTGTTATTGTGTTCTGACAGGGGAACGGTCCCCCCACCAGAACACTCTGATCAGCACTCTCAGCAATTGGCTGAGAGCGCTGATTGAGAGCTGGTTGGCAGACCTTCTGTCAGACCAGCTACCGTGTACATGGGCTAAATGCCGATGCCGCCCGACATTCGGCCTGTGTGTACTAGGCTTTCATTTGCCGGTGTTCAAAACAAGGTTGGTTAAACAGTTAAATAGTAGTTGGAATAACAAGGTTATAACTTTTAATACACTATTATAACATTGAAATGCATGATAAAAAAAATCTTGTTTCTATTTAACCACTTCCAGTACCGGCCAATTCTGACATTCCTCTCCTACATGTAAAAATCTGATTTTTTTGCTAGAAAACTACTTAGATCCCCCAAACATACATTTTTTAAGCAGAGACCATAGAAAATAAAATGGTGGGCGTTGTCATGTGATATTTGCCCAGCGGTTTTCAAACGCAAATTTTTTGGAAAAAATATATTTTAATCAATTTTAATGTCTAAAAACACTATATAATACCCAATTGTTTGGTAAAATATAAAATATGAGTTTTATGCCGAGTAAATAGATATCAAACATGTCAAGTTTTAAAATTGCATACGCCCGTGGAACGGCACCAAACTACAGTACCTAAAAATCTCCGTATGCAACATTTTAAAAGCCTTTACAGGTTACCAGTTTAGAATTACACAGGAGGTCTGGTGCTAGAATTATTGTTCTCGCTCTGACTTTCCTGGCGATAACTCACATGTGTGGTGCAATTGGCTTTTACATTTGCATGCGGGACAGATGTGTGCACATGAGAATGGGGGGACCGGGGAATTTTAACAAAAAAATGCCATTTTGTTTACTTTTTTACACTGTACCTTTACATTTTTTTAATCAACTTTATTGCTATTATAAGGGACTTGTGGTAGCGTGGGTTGTGATCGCTCTTCCTTATGGAGAGATCTGGGGGATCTTTCCTCTGGCCCCTAAAGCATCAAATCAAACCGAGATCTAATGCTTTCACAAGCCAGAAATGGCTTGTTTACATGAAACCGAAACTGCCAGTTTCTGACATCATACATTAGGAGGAATAATATCAGTTCCTCTTACTGGGGGAGATTTACTAAAACAGATGCACACAGAATCTGGTGCTGCTGTGCATGGTAGCCAATCAGCTTCCAAGTTTTATTGTCAAAGCTTAACTGAATAAGCTGATTGGCTACCATGAAAGCTGAAACAGATTCTGTGTGTAGCACTTTTAGCAGCTCTCCCCCTCTGTGTCCCAGGAACTGGATGCCACTGGTTGCAGGATCCCTGATCAGACTGGAGAGCCCGATAAAGGTGATGGCAGGTGTTGGGGTACCAGCGAGGCCTGCTGTTCTGACTGGCTTGGATCGACCCTGTGTCTTTTAAGGATCCAGAGAGAATAACCTTAGCGTTATGAAAAATACACACAGACAGACAGTTTGTTTGCCAAGATCATTCTGACTTGTATTGTTTGGGTCAAACATTTCATAGTCATTATGAAGGGCGTTACAAAGTTAATGATATTCTGCAACACATCACCTTATAGGTTAACAATTATACAAAGTTAATAATATTCCAAATAATATGAGACTATAGGTTTAGTAATTATCATAGATAAGAAAAACTCCTCCTTAAGAAAGGAGGGGGTCTTTATCCAGAGGCCTGGAGCTATGGGGTTGTGCTAAAGTTATCCTAATTATTGTGGCTGGTAGTACCAAGTACATGGAATTTAGTAATTGGGATGGTAAATGAGATACGTGCAAACTGTGAATTCTGAAATGGAAGAAGGGGGGTGGGGAACATCAAGAGACAAAGGAGAAAAGGATATTTTAAAATGGAATCCAGAAGACAAAATGGTGTCTCAGTGTTTTTTCTGCATCCCCCCCCCCCCATAGCAGGAGGGGAGAGTAATTGTTTTATTAAATTGAGAATTAACTGTTGAAAAAAATGATGCCGGGTCATGACTATAGCTGCAGTCATGATCCTGGTATAACCACTTCAACCTGCCACCATTTATAAATTGTGAAAGGATGGGATGTGCTTAATGCTTTATTCAGTCAAATTTTACCATTAAGGATCTGCTCACACCTTTGTGTTAGGGTGTTTGTTAACACAACATGTGTTAACATGCATGTTGCATGTTGTAGTGCTGTGGTCTCATTAAATTTTAATAGCACCACAACTTACTTTGACAACTACTGTGCGTCTTGGTGCACTGGCTTTCATAAAGAAAGTACATGCACCTTTCTTGGTGTCTTTTAGTGCTATAGGGAGGCCCTGCAAATGAATATGCTGCCCTAACACAACGCATAATAACATGCAAAGTAATGCACGTTAACACTCTTTGTGATGTGACCTGAATGGAGCCAAATACTTACCATTCTTTTTCCTTTTTCAATTGTTTTGTTTAGCCTTTGTTTAGTACTGAGAAGGTGTCCACATTTTATTTGCTTTCTGTTAAATGCTATGTTCCATGCAGAGGTTATGGTAACTTTTTCACAATCAACTTGATCAAGGATGCCTAAACTATGGAATGAGAGTTTGGAAAAAGATTGCTAGTTACTAACTGAAAGGTACACAACCAGTGTTGCCAACCGTCCGTTAATTCGCGGACAGCCAGTAAATCCCAGTCTATTTTCTGGCTGTCCGCGAATGTCCGTTACGGACAGCGGTGCCCGTAAAAAGGATGGCTGCGGGCCGACAGTGCAACTGCGCATGCGCCGCGCCCGCCGCCATTCCGAAGCCTGCCGAGTGCCGAGCTGCAGGGACAATCCCCACCATCACCCACACCGGGCCCTGAGTGCGGAGGTATAACATGAGCGCTGTCTGCCGCCTCAGAGCTCTGGGCAAGTGGACAGTGTGCCAGCCAGTGTGCCCGGAGGAGGCCGAGTACAGTGAAGGTGGGGAGCATAGACCGGGTAGAGGTGGTACAGCTGTTCTCCCCACCAGAGGGTAAGACTGGCCGGGGAGAGGGAGGACTACAAGTCCCAGAGGGCCCTGCGTGTGGAGCAGTGCCAAGGCATACTGGGAATTTGTAGTTCACCAATAATATCCAATGAAAGTGTCTGCAGGAGCTGTGCTTCTACCCCCTACCTGCCTGCAGAGTGCTGGGACTTGTAGTTCCACATCTGAAGAACAATACCAGGTTGCATGCTAACAGGAGGAGAGAGAGCAGGTGACCGTACGCTGTCCAATCTGATTGCAGATGGCCGTACACCTTCCAACCTGATTGCAGATGACCGTACTCTGTCCAATCTGATTGCAGATGGCGGTACGCTGTCTAACCTGATTGCAGATGACCGTACTCTGTCCAATCTGATTGCAGATGGCGGTACGCTGTCTAACCTGATTGCAGATGGCCGTACTCTGTCCAATCTGATTGCAGATAACCATACGCCATCCAATCTGATTGCAGATGGCCGTACTCTGTCCAATCTGATTGCAGATGGCCGTACTCTGTCCAATCTGATTGCAGATGACCATACGCCATCCAATCTGATTGCAGATGGCCGTACGCTGTCCAACCTGATTGCAGATGACCGTAGGCTGTCCAAGCTGATTGCAGGTGACCGTACTCTGTCTAATCTGATTGCAGATGGCCGTACTCTGTCCAATCTGATTGCAGATGGCCGTACGCTGTCCAATCTGATTGCAGGTGACCGTACTCTGTCCAATCTGATTGCAGATGGTCGTACTCTGTCCAATCTGATTGCAGGTGACTGTACGCTGTCCAATCTGATTGCAGATTACTGTATGCCTTCCAATCTATTTGCAGATGGCCGTACACTGTCCAACAGTGTTGCCAACCCAACCGCCAGTAAATTTACTGACAGTTGGTAAAAATCAGTGATTTTTACAACTGTCTATAAATATCAGGGTCTGATAATTTGTCATGCTGTGCTGACTTATTAAGTGTAAATCAGGCAAATTACTTGATATGGGTATTGTCAGTGTTTCCATGTTGTGTTTAAATATCAGTTGTCTTAGTTTTTAATAGGAGTTCTGTTATTTTTCAGGTTGCCAGTAAAAAATGTGCTCCGCCAGTAAATTTTTCATGTTTTGCCAGTAAAAAAGGCTGCGGGAGGTTGGCAACACTGTACACAACTCACAACATTTTTTTTTTTTCATAAAGAGACTTATAGAACAGGAAAATGTTTACAGCTGCCTGAGCTTCCCCCTACCCATAGGATCTCCCATTTGCTTTTGCCTGCTATACCCCCTATGTTGTAAAAGAGTGGGGACCTTGCACCTATTCTGCAAAAAGATTGTTGCAGCACATCTTCAAATTGCCGCATTTTGGGCTCCCTCAGGGGGTGGCAGTCTTTTCCTCCATTTTACCCTTGTATCGTGGAGGGGTGAGATGCTCCCCCTTGAAGAAACCCCAAATCCCCCCCCCCCCCACCCACTGCCAGCCCCCAAACCTCCTTCTTCTTACCACCAGTACTACAACATTCCTCCTCACCACCAGCACACCAACCCTCTTCATCAACCCATCCCAACTCACTAGTTTAGCCTTACTGTCAGCACCCCAACATCCCCCCTCCTCGTATTTCCAGCACTATAAAACGAAGTGGCTATTCTGTGCCCTTGTGGAGGAGGCGGAGGAGGAGAAGGACATAAGCAGATTATCAACAAGAAAGTGTCTTCTGTGAACCATTGAGGAGAAAAAAGGAAGAATGAACAGCATGAAAGGCAAAACATTTTTACATAGATATAAAAAACCATTATAAATACCTTTTTGCCCCTTTTTTATAAGTGATCACATACCCTCTGTTGTCACCTGCATAAGAGCTGGAGGGTGGGAGAAGCAGCAGCACACTGAGATTCCCAGTGAATGGCTGTGCAGTGAGGGGTGTCAGGACAAGTCTGATCATTGGAGGAGAGCAGGCTTAATTCTCAGCATAGCTAAAGAACTGACCACAGTGTGCTCTCCTGCTTAGTGTGTTTAGTTTATAATAGGAAAGCAGGGGGACTGGCAGGAACAGCAGGGATTTCACATAAAGGCAGCAATACAAAGAGAACAGGATACTTTCTCATACAAGTACATGGTACAGCAGGCACATATAAGGAATATGAAGTGTTGAGGTAACAAATGCTTTAACTCTTTGCTGCTGCCTTCCCCTCTCCCTGGCTTTAGAACCCCCCCCCCCCCCACTATTTGCAGCTACCTCCCTTCCCCCTGTAATATGGAGGGGTGGACAGCCTATAGCCATTTTTCTTCCTGAAACATTATTTGGAGCCTTTACAATACCAAAGCACTGAAACATGCCAGGTGATGTGGAAGGTCCTGGTGGCAGTATTTAGCCTGGGACATTAAATATGATCTGCAGCACTTTGGGGGTGGGGGCGTCAGGTCCTGAGGAGTTGGAGGATGAGGCCCATAAAGAGGAGGGGGTACTCTACTGTTAAGAACATTGTCCCTATCAGAGAAATTTGCATAGGTTCAAGCCTCAACTTGGTGTGGCCCTATGACCTTTTCTTCACTTCATGTGGAGTGTCTTTAGCCTCTAAAACCCCCTATAAGAGTTTCCTACCCTGTTACTAGAGGCTGCCAATGTTGTGGGGGATACTGCGGGTGTCATTTGTTTCATCATGCATGTGGTTCCCATATATCTGGAACTTTTACCACAACGAATAAGCTGCAAACAGAGACTGCTAGCCTCATTGGTGCTGTTGGCAGCAGATACATTAAACAAGGCACACTGTGGAGCTTTTTCTATGTGCTGCCTATTTAAGTGCACACATACTCTACAGACACAGACCAATTTCTACCACACAGATACTTAAAGTCCATATTTTTAATCATTTGGGAATAATTGGAGCCATGGGGGAGGGTAAAAGGATGTGTTTTTTTTAAAGTTGAAATAATCAGATTGGGGTGCTGCTGTATTAATACTATGCTAAAATACACGTAGAAAAAAAAAACTATTGCAAATGCAAAATTTGTGATTTTTTTTAGGTGAAGACTCTCAACTTCTTTAAGTAAGTCTGCCCAATTGTTACTATTACTGACTTTGCTGTGAATATAATACTGCCTTTACTCTCTAGCAGCCTTATAGGAGAAGACATTTATTTATAAATTCCTTATAGGGAATTCAGCCACAGTTCCAATTCACTTATTAAAATAAGGAGTTATAAAACCAAGCATAGTTTGATTCTCAGGAGGTTTGGCAAGCCCAACAGGAAGTCTGTAATCACTGAACCCCAAAAATATTGCTGAACCCTATTAGAGTCTAAGGAAGCCGGATCTTGCTATTTATTTCTGAACTTCTTCAGGGCTAATTTGCTAACTATTGTTAAAAACGTTCATTTGTAGCTGGGCTATGCCATAGGGAACATATTCCAATAAAAATTTAGAAAAAATACTGTGGGTGGAGGGTCTTTAACCACTTGCCGACCGCCGATCGGCATCTGACGGCGACAAAGTGGTTCGTTATCGCAAAACGCCGTCATACGACGGCGGCTGCGATAACGCGCACTGTGAGCGTGGGAGGTGGGTGTCATAAAAAAGATTTAAAAATAACCTTATACAAGGGATACCGTATCGGGTCGATGTTTACTTGCAAAAATTGTTATCAATCGTTTAATCGGGACTTCTTCAAGTCTTTATTTATCGTTCTAGGCCGAAGGAATCTGAGATTATCCCAAGTCGTTATAAAAACCCCAAGTCACTAATGTCTGAAGGACAACCCGAACGGTTTGGAGGACTCTTAGTTTGATACGAACCAAAATATTGAGGAATAAAATTATTCACTTAACCTTGACACCGACTTAAGGGATATTCCTTAAATATTTATTTACAGAAGAGGATATTC
>BLSH010253031.1:0-27909 GCA_018402905.1 Glandirana rugosa | reverse complement strand
CCGCCATTACTAGTAAAAAATAAAAAAAAAATAAAAACCCCAGAAATGAATTCTCATCATCCGTAAACGCGACCACTTTTGCGCAAACCAATCAATAAACGCCGATTGCGATTTTTTTTATCGCAAATATGAGGAAGAATATAAATCGGCCAAAAACGGTGAAAAAAAATGTTTTTTTATATATTTTTTTTTGGATTTGTATTCTAGCAAAAAGTAAGAAATTTGGGTTTTTTTGCAAAATTGTCGCTCTTCTTTTGTTTATAGCGGCGATCAGAAATGACGCAGAGGTGATCAAATACCACCAAAAGAAAGCTCTATTTGTGAGAAAAAAAGGACGCAAATTTCGTTTGGGTACAACATCGCACGACCGCGCAATTTTCAGTTAAAGCGACGCAGCGCCGAATCGCAAAAAGGGCTCCGGTCCTAAAGCTGGAAATCCTTCCGGGGCTGAAGTGGTTAAATATGGCCTAAAGGGCAACATTGAAAATATGCAAATTCTTCAAAAAACATGCCTTGTGGATGCCTTAAAGCAGAACTACACTGCATCTGATCAGCATTAAATATGCTAGTTAAACTATAACTAAAGGCAATTTTTTTTTAGTTTTGGACAGAGTGGAGATGTATTAGAACAGTTGTTCTCTAATGTTCTGAGTCAGTTGTTATTGCTGTCTGTACCCCTGTTAAGCAGATTCACCCTCTCTGTTTGTCCTGTTTACCATTATCAATGAAAGTGAAAGGAAAAGAAAAATCCCAAATTTTGGGTTAGCCCCAGAAAAGTAATAGAGGAGGAATCTTTCAATGTGGACACTAGTTCTGGTGACATGGGGTCCCCAAGAAATTACCGTAATTTGCAGGGATTTCCTCTCACTTCCTGTTTGGCTATGGGACAGGAAGTGAAGGGAAATCTCCACAATGGGACACAGATGTCGAGAACAAAATCTGACAGGGGTTATAACCTTCCCTTACTCTATCCAAATTGAAAAATAAAGTTTTGCCTATAGTTCTACTTCAAGTCTTTGTTTCAAAGCAGCCTAACCCATCCATCCATGTCTCTATGCTTTATTTCATTAAATATGATATAATTCCAGATCTATTTATCAACTCTAACAGCATAAGGATTATAAATAGTCAATGTTCAAATGTTCAAAGTTTCTCTTTAAAGGAAAGTGAATAAGAAGGGTGTACTTGCACCTCATACTCAATTCCTCCCCAAAAAACTTATATACAGTATGTCCTGAAGGACAAGATGTAAGGAATAGGTTCTTGTCTGCTTAACATAGGGACAAGGTGTCTTGCAAGGGGGGGAAGGCTTTGCCATTCTCTTTGCAAGGAACCATCCCATTGTTAAAGGTATATGGCCTGGCATGTTTTTTAAGGGACAGTACACTTAAAGAGGAAAAATGTTGTGGGGTTTCCCCCAAGATCCATACCAGGTCCTTATCCAGGTATGCATCCTGGGCGCCCAGGAAAGGGAGGATACTAAGCATAAGGCCCATCCCCTGAACAACAGCAGGCTACTTGCCTTCAACATTAAGAGCATACCTTGCAAGGGTGTCATGGGGGGGGGCTCATCCCCACAAAGGAATGTGAGAAACAGTGTAAAAAATAGATAAAAACACAGACACCATGACAAAGTCCTTTATTAAAACAGTAAATAATATTCTGCAATGTAGGTCCAGTGCCAATCACAGGACCAGTGGTAAATTGCTAGTCCAGCGATAGACTGTCATCAATCACAATGACCCATTGTCTTGACATTCCACCACCCAATGATGTTTCTCCGCTGCACAGCAATGCTTCCTCACTGCTTTACTCATCACAAATGAAAGATCCCCAGACAGCTTCAGTTTGTAAACAAACCAGTTGGTGATCATTATGACTACATTGACCATGACCTTATTTGGTCAATGACATTGTTCATGTTTATAAACAGGAGCCTGGGGTTTGGGCAGACTAACTGGCCAGTTTGATGCTTTGCTGAACCATGAACAGGCTGGGGTCCAGCATGAGTTCATCTCTAATTAAAATAAGCAGAAATTGGACTGGTTGTATAAGATTTGACAGTAAGGATGTCTGATAACTTTACCACAGTCAAGAATAAACATGACTTAACAACTTAAAATTTCCAGATCAATACACTCATCTTTAGAACTTAAAATCTGTTTCTTAAAGGCTGATGCAGCAGTGGAACCGGTTTCATGCAAGTGCACCAGTCGCACTAGTCAGGATGGTTGGGTTGTGTTAAAATCCAGGATGTGGCTTAGATCCATTTTACTGTGCAAAAGACTGCTTCTTCAATAGGTCGACCAGCAGCATTAGCTGCTAAGAACTACTGCTGAGGCAATCGTAATCATATGCTTATATATTTAAACTTTTCAAATCTATGGACCATTGTAATCAGCACTATAAATATGTTTGTTGTAGGGCGTATACAATTGCAATTAGTTATTCATATACGTAAGCAGAATATCCAATGCAACACCAAGACTAAACATAAGTTTAACAATGTGCCTTTTATAATTCATGGCCAATAATTGTTAATTATGTGTCTCAAATTCAGTTTCAGGGACATTTTTATTCAATCACAACCTGCATTTCAGCTTCAATTACACTACTAATATTTCACTTGAAATATATATCAAAATGAGAAAATGAGTGCTAAAAATATTCTATGCAATGGCTTCCTTAAAGAATACAATACAGCTTATTGTGATTCATTTATTCCCTTTAAAATCTTTGATAGTCTAGATCCTGAGTTCAGTGGTCACTCAATCACAAATCTGTTTTTCTATATCTGAATGTATTTGTTCTTATGCATCTTTTAATAATTTATAAAACAAAGTCATCTGACTAGTTTAAAGAGGCCCTGAACTATGGAAGCTGGCCAGAAAGCAAAAAAACTCATGATCTAAATTCTGTAGCATATTCAGGGTACTGTAGGTATGTACATTATGTACCCTGGGCACCACTTATGTATCATGCCATACCATCAGGGAGGAATGAGGCTGGCCCCAAATTTATTCTGCTGCAGGACAATAACCCCAAACATACAGTCAATGTCATTAAGAACTATCCTCAACGTAAGACTGCATTCACACTTGAGAATGTCGTTTTCAGGCAGAAAGTCGCGATTTTGCCGCGATTTTAACCATGACTTTGCTGCATTTTTGGCGTGATTTTGCCGCGATTTTGTATAGGTCAGAAGGTCATGTAAACAGCAGAAAAACGCCCAAATCTGCCCGAAAAAAAAGCTCCAGCACTTATTTGAGCTTTTAGCTTCAGGCATTTTGGAGTGGAGATGTGAACCATCGCCATAGAGAATCATTGATTTTTTCCCCTCCAGCGTTTTGTAGCTTCAGGCTTCAAGCTACATACCACTCAGGTATGAATGGGGCCTAATGAAGACCAAAGCATCAGGGACGTGCGGTGAGGTCAGTGGCTGGTGAGGCACTGGCTAGTATCAGAGCCAGATACACACAGGTTAAAAAGGAAGTAAACCCAGATTGGGTTTACTTCCTCTATGTCCCCCTATAAAGTAGAATCATAATGGGCTACTATGCATCGCATAGTAGCCCATTATGTGCCACTTACCTGCAAACGAAGCCTGCGATGTCCAACACTGTCCCCTAACAATAACTGTGCATGTGAACCAATAATTGTTGGTCCTTAGTGGCAATTGCTGAACTGGTGAACAATAAAATCAATTGTTTAAATATAAGTCCATAAAATAAATAAACATACAAGTGCTTAAAACTTGTCCTCCATTATTTTCAAAACCATGTGAACTGAAAAGTATAAAGTCATTCACCTTATTGTGCTGTGGCTGCCGTTTGCCGATTGCACTGTGTATGGTAGAGACACAATTGATTCAGGTTTCTCTCACAGGTTGTGGCTTGCCTATTCCACTCATGAAAAACATAAAGACAATAGGCCACATAGTGCAGTATGATAGACTATATGTTTGGGACAAGGCTAATGCAGGGTTTGCACTCACACTTTATAGTACCAATGCCTGGTACAAGGTTTCTGTAGCGCATGTGGACTTGTGCTAATAAAGCTGGCGTGCATCCCACGCCTCCCTTTAATTCTAGTAGTCAGATCAGTGTTGCCTTTGACCCAGATAAAGACGGTCCTCTCACTTCCACATGTTTCGCTACTGCGAGCGTCATCAGCAAGTGATTTCACATCATATCCAATTACTTTTTATGTCCCGTTGTAAGCGACTATTGGATGGGGCTTCGGGAAAATGGAGGTTGATAGGCAAACTAATTATACATACTCCTCAATGGATCTTAATTTGTCCCAGACATCTCTCTAGTGGATGGGGCTACGGGAAAATGGAGGGTGATAAGGCAAATCAATAATACATACTCCTCCATTGACTTCTATTTGTTCCCGACATTTCTCTACATGGGTGCATAATTATCTCCTTATTGCAGTTTTAACAAATATACATTATATTAAAATTACTTAAATCGTGAATAGATTAAAAAATGTAAAAAGTTAAAAGAATCCACCATCTTGTGGTTCAATTAGGAACTTCTACTAATTGGGATCTTTTCTGTAATCAAAAACACTGGTTGTGTGTTTTATTGGAATTCCCCGTGGGACGCTGTGCACTCCATCTTGTGGTTAAAATAGGAACTGCTACTAATTGGGATCTTTTCTGTAATCAAACACACTAATTATGTGTTTAATTGGAATAGATTTTTACCAATATGATATGTTTTATTATGTCCATGTATTCTATACTTCTATTGAATGTGAGGACATGTTCCTTATAGGGAACCTCTGCTGAACCAACTCCATCTTGGAATTTTCCTAAGGATTGTAGTTGGGACAATTTTGGGACAATTGTTTGCCCAAAATTTTACCAAAAAATTATTCTCAGCGGATTCCTATAAAATTACCTTCAAACAAGGTTTGAATATGAAAAATTTAAAAATAAAAAATTATGTATTATTATTAAAAAATAATAATGGTAGAAACCATTGATGGCGTGTGTTGTCTAGGTATTTTTGGGCTGTTATTCTCATATAAAACACTTTTTTTATTCCCAGGTGCGTTTTGGATAATGCCTTGTGATAATAATTAATAGTCTGTAATGTAGCATTTTAAGTCCAAGTTCATTCCTCTTGGATGTAAAGTTTGTAATTTATATATCCATTGAGTTTCCGTTTGTGAGATATTTTTGGTCAGGTCTGTGCGCCTCCAATGTGGAAGAGACTTTTCAATGCCACAAAATTTTAAACATGAGGGATCCCTGTTGTGTACCAATCTAAAATTATTGGAAACACTGTGTTTGCGAAATCCCTTTTTAATGTTCTCTATGTGCTCCCCTATCCTCTTTGACAATTTCCTGGTTGTCCGGCCCACATACTGGATGTTGCAGGGGCACATTAAAAGATATGTTACATGCAAGCCTGGCAGTATATTCAGGATATTAATCCCAAGAAAATAGGAATATCTTTTTTCTATAACCTTCTACACAACAAGCAACATTTTTACAAAACCTCTCCAATCCTTAAATGGGAAACAGACTTGGGAAAAATGTTTTCTCCTAACCAATGGTCCACAGCACTTCAACACACCTATAGATCAACAAAGTCAGCAAATCTTTGGGAACTACATCTGAAAGTTATACTCAGATGGTACACCACTCCCAACAAAATCCATGCAATGACCCCCACATCCTCTCCACTCTGCTGGAGGGAATGCGGGGATCAGGGGACCATGATGCATATCTTTTGGGCCTGCCCCACACTGAAAACTTTATGGGAACATATATTTACTTTGATCTCCGCTGTCATCGGAACACCGGTGCGGAGATCCCCAGAATTCGCACTCTTACATCTTGGCATTACAGAGGTCCCGGCTAAGGCAAGGAAGGTCACTGTTAATATTCTGCTAGCTGCAAAATTGGCGTTGGCTAGGGAATGGTTATCTTCGAATATCCCAACTTTAGAAAATATCATCTGTTTGGTGCAGAACCATATTTCCTATGAAACTATGTACGCTAACTCAGAAGGTTTAGCAGAACGGAATTCAGAAAACTGGTCATTATGGTACAACTGGTACAACCACAACAAGAAAAACCCATAGACACTACCTCCTTTTGTTGGTTGGGGGAGGACATGGGATCCGACTGGCCACAGCAATAGTACCTTAAGGGGTGATCAGACTGGGCTTCATTTCCCTCCCACTAACTCAAGCATACAGCACATTATCCATTACTAGAAATAATACTCATCTTTCGTCCGATTGGCACAAAATGCTGTTAAGCATAGATTACTGGAGCAAAAACAAGGCACTGTCTCTACTTTACAGATACTGTAAGAACTTATTCCTTGTGTTGGTTTATATCTTTCTAAGATGTTGAGCCGACTAGGCTCATTCTGTTTACTATATGGCTTTTGATTTATGTAACTGTGAACTTTAATAAAGTTTTTCTTAAAAAAAAATAAAAAATAAAAGATATGTTACATAGTGGCTGTCATAGGTTATTAGCTGTTTTATTCTTTATTCCTGTGCTGTGGTTGCTGCTGAAAATGTATCAATTTTTCTGGCTCTATCCTTAACTGTTTAGCACCCTTTGCACATTTTACATCTATAGAAGCCCGTGCGGTCCAGGAAGGTGGGAGGTTTCCTTGGAGGATGAATAACGTTTTTGGCCACTATATGCCACAGTCCTGGGGCTTTCCAGTAGATGAATTCGGGTTTTGGAGGCAATATCTTATTCAAGGTGTGATCTCTAAGTAGTATGGGCCATCTTTGCTTGATTATTTTTTCCACTTCTTTGTGTTGGAGTAGAAACCCTGCATAAGCCTTGCCCCTAACTTATAGTCCATAATACTGCACTATGTGGCCTATTGTCTTTATATTTTTCATGAGTGGAATAGGCAAGCCACAATCTGTGAGAGAAACCTGAATCAATTGTGTCTCTACCATACACAGTGCAATTGGCAAACGCCAGCCACAGCACAATAACGTGAATTACTTTATACTTCAGTTCATATGGTGTTGAAAATAATGGAGGACATGTTTTAAGCACTTGCATGTATTTATTTTATGGACTTATATGTAACCAGTTGCTGACCGCCCGTCGTGGATTGATGGTGGCAGCTTGGCTCGATATCGCAAAAACGCGATGGTGGCTGCAAGATTGCAGATCGTGAGCACGTGCGCGTCACCAGAGGCACGCTCGTGCACTCACTGTGTATCGGAGGAGCCAGGGAGCGGGTAATGCAGGCTCGATGTCTGCCGGCTACCCATGATCGTTCGCACACACGGATCTCCATTCTGACATGGCAGAGGAGAGTGATCGCATGTTTCCTGTATATGGGAGCAACGATCACTCCCCTCCCCCAGTCAGCCCAGCCCCCATACAGTTAGTAACACCTCCCAGGGAACACAGCTAACCCTCTGATCACCCCCTAGTGTTAACCTCTTCTTGCCAGTGACATTTACACAGTAATCAGTGCATTTTCATAGCACTGATCGCTGTATAGATGCCATTGGTCCCAAAAAAGTGTTAAAAGTATCCGACATGTCTGCCGCAATGTCGCAGTCCCGCTAAAAATCGCAGATCGCCGCCATTACTAGTAAAAAAAATAAAAACCCCATAAATGAATTCTCATCATTCGTAAACTGATGAATAAATTCGTTTTTTTAGATTTTTATTTGGATATGCATTATAGCAAAAAGTAAGAAATAGTGGGTTTTTTTCAAAATTGTCACTCTTTGTTTATTTATAGCGGTGATCAGAAGTGACGCAGAGGTGATCACATACCACCAAAAGAAAGCTCTATTTTTGTGAAAAAAAAGGACGTCAATTTCGTTTGGGTACAACGTCGCACGACCACACAATTGTCAGTTAAAGCGACTCAGTGCCGAATCGCAAAAAGTGCTCTGGTCATAAAGGGGGAAATCCTTCCGGGGCTGAAGTGGTTAAACAATTGATTTTATAGTTCACCAATTCAGCAATTGCCACTAAGAACCAGCAATTATTGGTTCACATGCACAGTTATGTCTATCTGCATTATTTTTAAAGTTATTTACTATATTTTCAAAAACAGTACTCAAGCAGGTGGCTTAACGGACAAATTACTGAAGTTTGAAATTATAACTTCAAACCAGCAATTTCACAGTAAATAAATAATAAAATATTATCTTATAACATATAGCATAATATATGACTTAGCTTGTACCTTTTTAGCAGCGCAGATTCTCATTCCCCCTCTTAACTGTGTGAGAAAAAGATGGGATTGTGGGTAAATCTTGTACACATAAACCCATGTTTTTTCCTTGTAGTTAAGAGGGCTGGGCTGGAAGGAAGCATTTGTCTTTTAGACACATGCCCCCTTATATGACACTGCAGTGAGGTGTGCCTCTACTGCAGCATTTTTATTGAGCAGCTTGGGCCAATGGTGCTTTACCATTGGTCCAAGGCTTCAAGCTGTCCATTGAGCTCAGTGCCTCTGACAAGAAGTGAGGAGAGGCACTGTGAGCTCATCCTCTCAGTCTGCTGCAAGCACAGTGGGTTGATTTACTAAAGCTGGAGAGTGCAAAATCTGGTGCAGTTCTACACAGAAACCAATCAGCTTCCAGGTTAAAGCTTAATTGAACAAGCTGAAGTGAGATGCTGATTGGATACCATGCACAGCTGCACCAGATTTTGCACTCTCCAGCTTTAGTAAACAACCCCAGTGTGTCAGCTTGTATTTAAACTGGCCGCGCTGTATGTAGCTTCTGACAGGCCGTGTAAGGAGCCCCATATCTCCAGAACCATAGATGAGGAACCCCAAATGTTTACCAGTGTTGGGGTAGGACTTCAGCTACCTACCCTCAAAGTCTATAATTTTTTTTTTTTTATGTTTATGGCAGATAAGGCTCTGCCTCACACCTGCCTCCCCTGACTGCACTTCCCTGCAAGGAGTCCTGGAAGTAATGGTTTGGTGCCCACAGAACCCTGATCTCAACATCATTACACGAAGAGACAGAAGGATTTGAGGAAGCCTACATTCACAGAAGATTTGTGGTTGGTTCTCTAAGATGTTTGGACCAGCGTACCTGTTCCTTCAAAAACTGTGTACAAGTGTACCTAGAAAAATTGAGGCTGGTTTAATGCCAAAGGGTAGTCACACCAAATATTGATTTGGTTTGGATTTTTCTGCTGTCTGCTCACTTTGCATTTTGTAAATTGATAAAAATAAACAAAAAAAATACATAATACATCACTGAAAAATGTTATTGATGATGAATTTACACCATGGGACCGTTTTTTTTCCCCTTGCTCATTCACATAGGGTGTTGTATCTGGTTGCCTTCTTATTATTTAAGGGGGCTTCCAGATCATGATAAGGCCTGCACCTGCAGACCCCAGAGCCACCAGACCAGAGTTGTAGGGAAGAGGTTCTTGTCCTCATCAACTTGGGGACAAGATGCTTTGCCAGGAAGGACACCATGGATTTTCAGAATAATGTCCACACATGTATTAACCACTTGCCAACCAGCCGCAGTCATTGTACTGTGGCAGGTCGGCTTGTTCCAGCAAATCACCGTCATTGTATGTCGGTCGTGAGAGCGTGTTTAGTGGGCACGTGCACATCACCAGAGGTGCTGGCCAGTGGGGGAGCCAATCAGCGGATGGGGCGGACTCGATGTCTGCTGGCCACGCGCGATCACTCCAGAGAGCCATAGAACGGTCTGCCAGTGTAAACAAAGCAGATCCCCATTCTGTCAGGGGAGTAGAGTGAGATTGTCTGCTTCTAGTACTCAGGAACAGCGATCTCTCTCCTCCTCCAGTCAGCCCAGCACATTTAACCACTTGATCACCACAAGTGTTAACCCCTTCCCTGCCAGTGTCATTTATACAGTGATCATTGCTTTTTTATAGCACTGATCTTTGTATAAATGTCACTGGTCCCACAAAAGTGTCAAACGTGTACGATCTGTCGGCTGCAATGTTGCAGTCCCGCTAAAAATCGCAGATCACCACCATTACTTGTAAAAAAAACGAATAATAATAAAAATGCCATAAATCTATCCCCTATTTTGTAGATGCTATAACTTTTGCTCAAACCAATCATTATATGCTTATTGTGACTTTTTTACAAAAATATGTAGAAGAATATATATTGGCCTAAATGGGTGAAGAAATTTTTTTTTTTACATTTTTTTTTTGGATATTTACAATAGGAAAAAGTAAAAAATATTGTTTTTTTTTTCAAAATTGTCGCTCTTTTTTGTTTATAGCGCAAAAATAAAAACTACAGAGCTGATCAAATACAACCAAAAGAAAGCTCTATTTGTGAGAAAAAAAGGACATCAATTTTGTTTGGGTACAGCGTCGCATGACCGCGCAATTGTCAGTTAAAGTGACGCAGTGCCATATCTGAAAAAATCGCCTGGTCAGGAAGGGGGTAAATCCTTCCGGTCCTTAAGTAGTTAAAGTGATTGAATTACAGTAGTAGATATGCAATATTTAGGGGATATGCAGGGCCCCTTTATCAGGCATGTGATAAGTGTTCAATGCAGTGCAATAAGAATTAAAATAACCATCCAACAATTGTTAAACAGTAAGAGAGTCTACCCCCTTACTTCTGACATCAACTGCCAAAATTTAAGTAGATAGAACTCTCCAAATGCCTAAATTATGCTGTAAGCACAGGATAGCTAATCTAGTAGGCATTAATGCATGATGTCACTCCTTAATTTGGGGTAGCATGCTGTTTAATCTGACACATCTGTCAAATGCATCCAGTTGGGGAAGTTTGGGCTCCTCCTGCAGGACTCACATGTTATTGCCCAGCAGTCATTGCAGATGCACCAAGAGGGACCCTGCGCACATCATGTGCATGCACAGTGCAGCAGCCTGCACCATGGGAATGGGTGATGCAGGGCAGCCGGCCACTGATGCTACAGAAACCCATGATGCCAGAGTGCCCTTTCGCTGAGCCAGCTGTCAAAACACGGAGGAGCGCAAGAGACTGAAAATGCAATATCACAGTATGGTGGCTAGGAGAGACAAAAGGATGGGAAAAAGCAGGATGGTACATAAGACATGGTTTAAAATGTGTAAAGAAATGGGGTTCACTGGGTGTCAGAAAAGAAAAGGAGTCAAATAAAATAGTGGTAGTTAAAGGTGACTGGAATGAAGAAGGAAAAATAAAGAGTGGGGTGGGAGTATAGATAAGATAATAAAGCTAACAAAGGTTTTGCACATGTAAAAAATAATCCGGGGGGGGATTGGGGGAAAAAAAAGAAACAAGAGCAAAGGAATAGAAAGGGGAAAATTATTTTCTTTTTTTCCCTTTTCTTTTTTCCCCCTGGCCTAATAGCCAAGAAAACAGCTATTATTTATTTCACAGATTTGGCTCCCATTGTTTTCAGTAAGGTTAAGATTTGGAATCCAAGCTTATTTACCCTGCTTGAACCCAGAAATGCTTGGCTCATCACTATTACTGATTTACAATCACTTTTTTTGCACTGTGTCTTAGAGTGGAAGCAACTATCATAGTAGAGTAGCACAAAGTTTCTACTTCATGTCAGAGCTGCCCCACAGATGACTGGTGATCTGAATGAACATTCAAGCAGCAGAAGGAGACATGCAGAACCCACAGATCCACAGAATAAATAAAGCAGGGGGATTCTGGCACTGCAGGCCCACAGGTACAGCTTTCTCTCTAGCAAGGAGAGAAATAAGTAAAAAATCAGTAACATCACCAAATCTCACTCTAAATCTCATGAAACTAGCACTGAGAGGCACAGTGTATTAGACAATCTCATACTAGACATCAACATTTGTGAGACTGTGGTGTCCGTTTATGAAACTGTGAACAGCGGTGATCCTGAGGAATGCCGCTGATCTCAGTTCATTAACGGTTTATGAAACAGAGATGATCGGGGAAGAACATGTTCTCCACAGGTCATCCCCGCACACAGAGAAGCTGTCATTGACTGACACAGAAACGGCCAGTTTATGAAGCTGCGATCTGAGCACTTCACTGGCGATCTGTGTCAGATATCACCCTCCCCGATTCACCAGCTCAGAGGTGGTGAAATGGGGAGAGAAATGAGAATCCCGGGGGAACTGAGGGGGACAGAGGAAGATTACCGACTCCCTTCTACCTCGATCAGAACCCCCCAAGACAGTAACCGTCACCCCTGCCATGTTCATGTGTGTGTGTATATATATATATATATATATATATATATATATATATATATATATATATATAAATAATGTGTGTGTATATATATATATATATATATATATATATATTGTATAGGGGATTAATCATTGTATTACAGGAGGTGGGCAGTCTCCTCTGAGAATGTCTGTGTACTGAGCAGTGATAATTTACCACTACTTTTTTAACCTCTGTGTTTTAGTGAATTTCTGGTAATCTAGCTATGTCTCAAGAGATTCCAGAACCAGGGGGCGTTCTCCACTGTTCAAAGCATTTGTAGATCGCTTCACTTCTCAAAAGGAGAAGCACTCTACACCAGTGTTCCCCAACCCTGTCCTCAAGGCCCACCAACAGGTCATGTTTTCAGGATTTCCATTAATTTGCACAGGTGATTTGATCAGTTTCACTGCCTTAGTAATTACCACAGCTGATTCATCTGAGGGAAATCATGAAAACGTGACCTGTTGGTGGGCCTTGAGGACTGGGTTGGGGAACACTGCTCTACACCGTTTCATAAACTGGCACTCAGAGAAGAGAGATCTCCTCTGTGAATGCCAGAGAACTGAGCAGTAGTTATTTTTCACTGCTTCATAAACTGACACCTCTATGTACAGAGAGTGAATTTCTCTTCTTGAGAGGAATTCAGAGCAAAATGTACATTTTTCAGGGTAATGTTGAAGCAAACTGAACATTTTTAGATGTTCCCTTTAACATAGGACAACTTTTGAGTTTAAGTTCACTTAAGTGCTCTTGTAAGAAGAGCAAAGATGCATTTAAAATGATAACATTCAACCAAACTATATTAAGGCCAAGAGAATTGTTAGTATGCCTAAATCCTGAGCAGCCAATCAACAGTGATTCTTCAATGTTCCAAATTATGCAAAGCTGTAAAGTAAAATAACAACTCTGTAACCAAAACAAATAAAATGATGAATGCTTATTGTGTTGATTTTTCATTTTGGATCCAATAAGAAAGTGGCAGTTATTTTATTAGAACTCAGCTGAAGTAAAACAAGTCTATGCATACAACCACAAGTCTCAGTCCTGAACATTCACATAGTTTCCTTCAGGTGCACTGAATATGTAACCTTAGTTGACAAGCTGTCATGAGCAAGCGCCAAAAAAGAGGATTGCTAAAAACAAACTAGCTTTGCGCATTCATAATGATTATTAAAATGCCTGGTTTATTACTCATTGTTCATTAATAGTCTGTTAAAATTATCAGTGCATTTAGAAACCTTGTCAAATATATTCCAATGAAATATTTAAAATATTAACACAGTATATGCATTTTTCTAGTGTTATGATTTTCATTTTTTTTTTTAGCTTCTGCTTACTTTTCTACTTTGTTCGTTGCAGCACTTATTTTTAATAGTAAGGGGCCTTCTTGTAAATTCCAGATTTACAGAAAACAGTTTTCAACACACCTGCCTGCACACCTCTGTATAGGTGTGTATAAGACAATGTGGTTGATTTACTAAAAGAATAGAGGCTTTACTTTTTGCAGAGTTTACAAAATGAATGCTCACCAAATAAGTATTCAAAGTGAAAATTCACTTTGGTAATTGGGCAGCCTCCATTCCTATAATACAAAAACCCATTGATTTTGTTATATTTTCTAGTTTTCTTTTGTGATATGGATTAGATTAGAGGTCATCTTTATTTAATCTGGGGTGAAAAAGTCCCAGGGTACCATACCCATATTTGTAATGTAATGATTCCAATATATACAAACATATTAGGTTCTATTTATACAAGTTTTCACATAAGAGTCACACAAATATTACAGATTTGAAAATTTTTTAAGTGAATTCAATTAGAAAAGGGTGGGAATATTGGATGAAAGTTGTTTGAATCTTGTGCAAAAAAAAATATCTATAGACCCCATAATGTATTTAGGAAGTTTTACCAGATACAAAACGTTGGTGAATGTTTACAAGATAATCCAATATTTAATTTTCAAATTGAGAAATGAGTACAGCCTTTTCAGTGCAACTAAACTCAAAGGAAGTTGAATACTAAAGACAAAAAGGCGAATCACTTCGCTAGGGAAGTTGCACTTTGCCGGGACATTTTCACCAGAGCTTAGTAAATGAGGTGAAGTTCTGCCAACTTTCATTTTCCATTCATGTGCAAGAAAAAATATTGTTTTTTTATATTACTAGCACACAATCGGATATTTTTTACAAACTGAAATTTCACCACATTAACCAACATCTGGGGCAAATTACCCTAAAAAGTGGCACTTCCCTTGCAAAGTGGACAGCCTATTTGCCTTTAGTAAATAAACCTCAAATATTTTAATTAAAATTATCAATACACAAAATGGCAATTCACATGTAAACACAGTGTCATTAAACTTGTTGACAAAATGGAATCCCTCCCTTATAATAAGCATAATGTTTCTGTATACTTTGTTTAGAGCAGCCCATAGATTACTCGATTTTCTTTGCTTCCTCCGTGTGTGGAAGGAAAGAAAATCACTTGATTACCCGTCAACACACATTCAGTGCTCATGAGGGAATGCCTGCGCAGCACTATTGTATTCTGTTGGCGGGGGGGTGGAGGGGGTGCAAAGAGAATTCCCTGCCGGCAGAATACAATGATTACTTCTAGTGGCTATAGCCGTTGGCAGTAATCACATGAAGAAAAGTCTGACAGGGTGGTTGTACCCAAGTTGATCGATGGATTGACTTGGGTACAATCAGCCTACCCATACACTGATCGAAATTCATTTGGTCTCTGCTTAACCACTTGCCGACTGTGTAATGTAATTACACGGCCGCAAGGTGGATCCATCATTCTAGGAGGGCGTACTATAATGTCCTCCCAGAATTGCACTCCCGCACGCCCCCTGGGGCTCGCACCTGGGAGCATCCGTGACCACCGGGTCCGTGAGACCCGGCGCATCATGGATCATGGTAAATGGCCACTCGCAGCAGCCATTTACCACGTGATCGCTCCGTAAAATTATGGAGCGATCACATGTAAACAAGCCGTCGGATATGCGGCATGTCTCTCCCCTCTCCATACCGATCGGTGCAGTGTGAGAGGAGAGGGGGGAAAGAGGAGATGCAGTGGTGCTGTGGGCAGGGTCTGAAGTGCCCACAGCACCGCTATGTGCCAGGCAGGGACCCCTCATCCACCCATCCAGCTTCATCCATGCAGCCTCATCCATGCTCACACATCCGTGCTCACCCATCCATGCCCACCCATCTGTCACCCATGCATCTGTGCTCACCCATCCGCCACCCATGCATCCGTGCTCACCCATCCGTGCCCACCCATCCGTCACCCATGCATCCATGCTCACCCATCCGTCACCCATGCATCCGTGCCCACCCATCCGTCACCCATGCATCCGTGCTCACCCATCCGTGCTCACCTATCCATCACCCATGCATCCGTGCTCACCCATTCGTCACCCATGCATCTGTGCCCACCCATCCGTCACCCATGCATCTGTGCTCACTCATACGTGCCCACCCATGTGTCCATGCTCACCCATTAATGCTCACTCATCTGTCACCCATGCATCCATGCTCGCCCATCCGTGCTCACCCATCCGTCACCCATGCATCCGTGCCCTCCCATCCGTGCTCACCCATCCTTGCTCTCCCATCCGTGCTCACTCATCCGTCATCCGTGCTCACTCATCTGTCACCCATGCTCACCCATCCGTGCTCACTCATCTGTCACCCATGCATCAGTGCTCACCCATCCGTGCTCACTCATCCATCACCCATGCATCCGTGCTCACCCATCCAGCCATGCTCACCCATGCATCCATGCTCACCCATCCAGCCATGCTCACCCATGCATCCATGCTCACCCATGCATCTGTGCTCACCAATCCAATCGTGCTCACCCATGCAGCCTCATCCGTGCTCACCCATCCAGCCTCATCCGTGTTCACCCATGCATCCGTGCTCACCCATGCATCTGTGCTCACCCATGCATCCGTGCTCCGCCATCCATCTGTGCTCACCCATACATCCGTGCTCACCCATCCATCCCTGCTCACCCATGCATTCATGCTCACCCATGCATCAATGCTCAGCCATGCATCCATGCTCTGCCATCCATCTGTGCTCACCCATGCATGCATGCTCACCCATGCATCTGTGCTCCGCCATCAATCTGTGCTCACCCATGCATCCGTGTTTACTCATCCAGCCATGCTCACCCATGCATCCGTGCTTACCAATTCAGTCATGCTCATCCATGCAGCCTCATCTGTGCTCACCCATCCAGCCTCATCCATGTTCACCCATGCATCCGTGTTCACCCATGCATCTGTGCTCCACCATCCATCTGTACTCACCCATGCATGCGTGCTCACCCATGCATGCGTGCTCACCAATGCATCCGTGCTCACCAATGCATCCGTGCTCACCCATGCATCAGTGCTCAGCCATCCATCCGTGCTCAGTCATCCCCATCTATGGCTTATCCACCCCCATTCATGCTCATTTATGCCTCATTCATGCTCATCCATACCACATCAGTTCTCATCCATGACACATCCATGCCACTACAGTACCCATCCTTGCCACTACAGCACCCAGCAGTGCCACTACAGCGCCCATCAGTGCCACCACAGTGCCTCACAATAATGTAATAGGTTGTCAAATTAGGTTTGAAATTTTTGCCCCTAGAGCGCCTGCTGGTGCACCCTGCATGCTGGGCCTCTGTATGTGGCCAGGCTGTGTAAAAGTGTCACACATGTGGTATCACCATACTTGGAATGAGTAGCAGAATATATTTTAAGGTGAAATTTTTGCTAGGTACATGCTGTGTGTTAGAAATATTGTATAAATGGACAACTTGTGTAAAAAAAATGCGTTTTCATTTTCTTTCCACCTTTTCCAAAAACTTGTGGAAAAAATGAACCGTTCAAAAGACTCATAGAATATAGATTGGGGTGTTTACTTTCTAAAATGGGGTCATTTTTTGGCATTTCCATTGCCCTGGTGCTCCAGGACCTTAAAAAGTGCAAGAGGTAGTCAAGAAATTAGATGTGTAATTTATGTCCTTAGAACGCCTGATGGTGCTCCCTGCATGTTAGGCCTCTGTATGTGGCCAGGCTGTGTAAACGTCTCATACATGTGGTATCCCCATACTCAGGAGGAGTAGCAGAATGTGTTTTGGGGTGTAATTTGTGGTATGCATATGCTGGCTGTGAGAAATAATCTGTTAATATGACAAAAAAATCTTCATTTTGGAAAGAATTGTAGGAATAAATTAAAATAAATAAATAAATTAAAATTTCAAAAAACTCGCCATGCCACTTACTAAATATGTTGGACTGTCTACTTTCCAAAAAGGGGTAATTTGGGGGATATTTGTACTTTCCTGGCTTGTTAGGGCCTCAAGAAATGAGATAGGCCGTCAGTGCATCAGGTGTGATCAATTTTCAGTGATTGGCACCATAGATTGTAGACCAAATAATATCCACTAATTTGGGTTATTTTTACCAAAGATATATAGCAGTATAAATTTTGCCCAATGAAGAAAAATTACTAATTTGCAAAAGTTTATAACAGAAACAAAGAAAAATGTATTTTTTTTACAAAATCTTCAGTCTTTTTCCATTCATTGCTCAAAAAATAAACACCCCAATGGTTATTAAATACCACCAAAAGAAAGCTCTATTTGTGTGAAAAAAGGGACAAAAATTTCATATGGGTACAGTGTAGTTTGACTGAGTAATTATCATTCAAAATGTGAGAGCACTGAAAGCTGAAAATTGGTCTGGTTAGGAAGGGGTTTAAGTGCCCTGTGGTCAAGTGGTTAACCAACCAAATTTTGATCCATGCGTGGCCGGCTTAAGTCTAAAATCTTTATTTGTTAACAAAGTATTTGAACAATCTGGCAGTAACCGTCAATTACTTGTTTGTTATTGCAACGATCTGTGGGCTCAAAGAGTCTCTGCACTGTTGCCACCACACTGCGCATGCTCCCTCTCATCTATGTATGTAGAGGAATTTCCCTAGCTGTGTATAACACTATGCCCTGGGCTGGCTATCGAAATAAGCCAGAGCGTGTCACATGTCCTGTGACATCACCTCAGCTTTTTTTCAGGCCTTCACTACCGGCTGTGCAAAGTTGATTGGAGATGTCAGTCAAGGATCTGACTCGTCCAAAGGTGTTAGTGGGCAGATTGACATTTCTTAATTGTCTTACAGGACAACTTCATGTCCCAAGTGGTGCATTCCCCAAATAGAAAGAATGCATTGCTAGATCTATTAATTACAAATGATCCAAATCTGATCACAGATGTGGAAACACAGAAAAAGTAGGGATCTAGATATCACAGGATGATCACATTTAATGTAAAACATAGGAAAAGGAGGAAGGAGGGTAGCACAAGAACATTAACTTTAAACCAAGTCTACTATTCTGAACTGTGCTCAAAACTACAAGACATAAAAAAAAAAAAAAAAAAAACTACAAGACATCAATTGGGACTAAATCCTAGAAACATTGAAAATTGAGGAAAAATGGGAATGCTTTAGGAACTTATTAAACAAAGGTATCACACAGTACAGTAGATATCAGAGCACATTGCCCACATAAAAGACAATGAAGGGAGGATGGTTACAGATGACACAGAGAAGGCAACTGTACTTAATGCTTTCTTCTCCTAAGTTTCTACACAGAAAAAGTATATTGACCATGACTGTAATGTTAGTAACATGTCGCAGGACGTACCTTTGTGGCTAACAGAGGCCGGAGTCAAGAAAAGACAAGAAAAGCTTAACACAAATAAATCACCAGGGCCAGATGGCTTACACCCGAGGGTCCTCAAATAACTTGGTCAGGTTATAGCTATACCATTATTCCTAATCTTTGTGAACAGCATACTAACAAGAATTGTACCAGCTGATTGGAGAAAAGCCACTGTGGTACCAATATTAAAAAAAGGGCAGAGACATATTCCTGGAAACTACAGGCCCATCAGCCTAACATTAATAGTATGTAGATTTTTAGAGGGTGTGATAAGGGACTATATCCAAGAATTTGCTGATGAAAACAGTATCATTAGTAGTAATCAGCATGGGTTTATGAAGGGTCATTCCTGCCAGACCAATCTGTTAACATTCTACGAGGAAGTGAGCTGCCATCTAGATGAGGGAAGAATATTAGCATGCATAAAAAGGGATATACTCCAGAGATAAAACTATAATCCTGCCACGTTACAATAAACTGGTTAGGCCACATCCAGTTCTGGTCACTCCTCACACCAATTCTAGTCAGTCCTCAGAACGGATGTGCTGGAGAGAGTCCAGAGAAGGGCAACAAAATTAAGAAAGGGACAGGAGGACTTCAATTACGAGGAACATCTACAAGCACTAAATGTATTCTCCCTGGAGAAGAGACGCTTGAGAGAAGATATCATAGCGATATACAAATACCTCAATGGTGATTCCAGCATAGGAAAAAACTATTCAGTCTCAGGGAGTGTAAGAGGACATGGGGCCACACAATGAGATTGGAGGAGAAGCTTAAGCTGCATAGGGGGTTTTTAACTGTCAGGGCAATAAGGACGTGGAACTCTCTTCCACAATTGGTGGTGTCAGCGGGGAGTATTGATAGTTTTAAAAGACTCTTGGATGTGCATCTTAGTGATCACAACATACGGGGATATGGGAAATGATTATTAACACTAACACACATATACCTACACAGGTTGAACTGGATGGATTATTGCCGTTAGTCAACCTTACCTACTATGTAACTAAAATTGGATCCTTGATTGACAGCTCCACTCTGCTTTCCATGGCCTGGGAGGAGGGCCCAAAACTGCTGAGGAAAATTCACAAGACATGTGACCCACAATGGCTTAGTGCACTGCCTGTCCAATCCAGGCTGCAGTAAGAAAGAAAAAAAGTAATGTGACACAATTAAGAAGGTTCTAAAAAAGATATTAATACCATACATTACATGTGACCTGTCATTTAGTTGTTGCAGAAATATTAGGGTTTAGGATCACTTAAATGTGCCTATACCAAACTGAACAAAACTGTTCATTGGCCACTAGAGTTTGGCGAATGGTTCGGCCCGAGCGTGAGTTTGGCTGAAGCAATGAAAGTCTTGCCCAATCAGGGTACAGAGCACTGATCCTAGCCATGATTGGAGAAAGTAATGCTGACTCTATCTTATCATGGCTCATTGCTCTTAGTCCCGCCCCACAATATAAAATATTCTCCCCAGAGCAGCCATTTGCAGTGTCATATTGGCGTGGAGAGAGATAGAACAGGGCTCTGTTAGTTAGTGTGCTATTGTGCTTCTATTGTCAGTGTAGAAAATCAGTTTAGTGTGAACCTAGTGATAGTTCAGTGTGAGTATAGTGTGACTATTCATTCTTACTTTAGTCCTTATGCACACAGAACGTTTTTTGACTATTTTACAGCAGCTGTTTTTAGCTGCAGACATTTTTTTCTAAAGTCAATAAACTCCCCATCATGTTAACCTATGTGTTCATGCACACGTAGGCTGTTAGCAACTGTTTTGGGCAGTGACGTTTTTGAGCTGTAAAAAAACCGAAGACCAGTGGGTTCTGAGAGACGTTTTTCAGCTGTAAAAACGCTCAAACGCTCATAAACGCTCAAAAACGCTCAAAACGCTCAAAACGAGCAAAAAAGCAGATCCTCAATGTTTTTTGACGTTTTAGATCAAATGAGGAAAAAAAAATACGCTGGCCCTTTAAATAAGTGAAAAACGTGAAAAAACACGCACAAACGCCAGTAATATAACACTAATAAAAGCTGAAAAAAATCACTGATAAGCTACTGACTTTTTAGGATGTCGTTTAGATCAAATGAGGGGAAAAAAATACGCTGGCCCTTTAAATACGCGAAAAAACTTGCACAAACGCCGTTAGGCTATAACGCTAATAAAAGCTGAAAAAATCACTGATAAGCTACTGACATTTTTTGGATGTGTTTTTTAATGTCCTGTGTGCATGAAGTCTAAGTGTCAGTTTTGTGAGTGTAGGGTGATGATTCATTTTTACTTTAGTGTCAGTTTTGTGAGTGTAGTGTGACCATTAATTTTTACTTCAGTAGCAGTTTAATTTGTCAGGTCAGGTTTCCTGCTGTATATATCAGTTCATTACTCCACATTTAATGCAGTAAATATCCGTGCATTACTGTATGTTTAACGCAGTATATATCAGTGCACTACTGTACATTTTACGTAGCATATATCTGCGCGTTATTACATGTTTAATGCAGTATATATCAGTGCGTACTGTACGTTTAACACAGTAGATATGCGTGCATTACTGTACATTTAACGCAGTATACATCAATGCGTTACTGTAAGTTTAATACAGTAAATATGCGTGCATTACTGCACGTTTAACACAGTACATATCAGTGCATTACTGTACGTTTAACGCAGTACATCAGTGTATTACTGCATTTTTAAAGCAGTATATATCAGTGCATTACTGCATGTTTAATGCAGTATATATCAGTGTGTTACTGCATGTTTAACGCAGTATATTTGAGTGTGTTACTGCACGTTTAATGCTGAATATTTGCGTGTGTTACTGCATGTTTAGCGCAGTATATATCAGTGCATTACTGTATGTTTAATGCAGTATATATCAGTGCATTACTACAGGTTTATTGCAGTATATATCCGTGCACTATTGCATGTTTAACTCAGTATATATTCGTGCATTACTGCATGTTTAACGCAGTATAGAGTATATCAGTGCATTACTGCATGTTTAACACAGTATATATCAGTACCTTACTACACATTTAATGCAGTATATTTGAGCGCTTTACTGCACATTTAATGCAGAATATTTGAATGCGTTACTGCACGTTTTAACACAGTATATATTAGTGTGTTATTGTAGGTTTAATGCAGTGTATATGCGTGCATTACTGCATGTTTAATGCAGTATATATCAGTGCGTTACTGCATGTTTAACGCAGTATATATCAGTGCATACACATACAGTATATACTCTGTGGTTGGAAACCAAAGAACACAACCAAAATAGTAGTGCAGTGTGTTTAGTATTCCACTGATTTTTTTTTATTTAGAAATTATTTTGAAAAGTTTTGTTCATGAGCAAACACCACTCATGAATGTGCTTTCTAAGTAGTGACTGTTTTTCTAAGCTTCGGATATCTGGGCAATGTTTTTCAGTTGCTTCAGGGCAATTCACCATTTCTGATTCTCAGCGGTGCAATAAAACATGTTGAAAACTTGGCTAGACTGGAAGGTGCCAAGATGATAAAATGCAATAAAACTTTGTTGCCACAATTTTTATCTCACGCTCTTTGACCCTAAGGCAAGAAGGGGAGTGACATTACATCCTCTTTGCTGTGATGTGTGATCTCAGTCATTCCAAGAAACAAAATGAGAATATTTATATTTGGTGATACTACTTATACACTGGCCCAGATGCCAGGTGAGAGTTAAGAAAGAAACCAGCAAGTGTATGCATGTACATAACATGCAAATGATGGCTGTAAAGATGAATAAAGAAAAAGCCTGAGGATATACTAGCTAAACAGATCAATGGTGATATTAGCTAGACGTGTTAAATTAATCTGTGCTTAAAGGTTGATTTTATTATCATTTTGTGGTTTAGAGTCATGTATATTATCTTATTTTTAAATGTACAAATACAAGATACAGACCACAGGTAGCTACTTGCTTTTGTAACAGTCTATCTCCAACGGAAATATGTGAACAGTCTGGAAATGGAGGGAGTAATACTTTCTTCAGATTTTGCATGCAATTTTAGCTTCAGTTATTTAACTCTGTGAACAATTAAACAGCTAAATATGTGGGAATGAGCACAACCTCCTACTCTTGCTGCCTAGAAATGGCGAATAGGAAATACTAAATGAAAGTTTCACATTTACTTGACTAAAAATGTTAGATATAATTTAAAAAATACAATTTGATACAGGGTCAGAAGGAAATCTTAGAAGCCTGAGAAGTCCTAAAATAGTCCAACTGAAGGGGTGGGCAACATAGCAAAGGGTTTTTTTTTTTTGAACAGCCGACAGAACTAGATTGAGATTCTATGGGGTAATAGGTGGCTGGACAGGTGCAACAATATGTGCAACACCTTGTTCAAAAACAAGAAATAAGTTGAGCAGTTTTTGAAAAAGATTGTCTAGAGGAAAAAAAAGATGTCCTTTGATACTAAGCAAGACCAAATGTTGATCCAGAACAGTTTGGAGAAAGGTCAGAATGCATCCCAGGACTTCCTTGGATAAAACTTCCTAGCCCCCACTATGCAAAATACACCTTCTAAATTCAATGGTAGACCTTGCAAGAGGTTGATTTCCTAGATTTAAGGATCACAGGACTAACTAAATCAGATATGCCCTTACCTCTTAAGACCTGGGCTTCAACAAACGTGCCATGAAAGCTAGCAACCATGAAGCAGGCTGGCAAACCAGTCCTTAGGACAAAACCATCTTGGGAGAGCCCACGGGGTATTTTCCAGGAGTCTCAGTATCAAAGATGCCAATTTAGTGTAATGAGTATCACTAGAATTCCCTCCGTCTGGATCCTGCAGAGCAGATAAGCTTTGTGTACTGCAGAGTTCAATGCAAAGTTCAATAGGGAAGCAGAGAGTCAGGAGTTTGACTTTCAGGAGAAAAAGCTAGGGCCAAGTAGTATGTAGAAAGAGACCTGAATATTTCAAGCGTTATGTCGTTTCCAGGATTTGAACAGTCCCTAGGCCACCTTCCAACATTGTCTAAGCTGACTATTCTCTCAGCAGGGTGTCCTTTAGATATCCCACAAAAGAAGCACCTTGTGAGTGGAATAGGGCATGTACAAGCACTAGCACATTGGTGAAGTGAACAGACCAAAAGCAAGGGCAACAAACTGGTAGTGCTGTGTTCCCATAGCAAAGCTCAGGTAGTGTTGCTGTACTGGAAAGCATCCTTGATGTCCACAGAGGTTGTAAATGGATTGGATGGAGGGAAGCAGTGACTAACCTTTTCACCCAAGTAAAGACATTGAATACATTTATATCCAAAAAGTGGTGTTTACCCTCTTTTGCTTTGTTAACTGTGAATAGGTTTGAGAAGAATACCTGAATCCTTTCATTTTCAGGAAAAATGACAATGACTCCTGAAGAAAGGATTTGTGCAAGAAAAGCAAAGAGGCACCAAGGAGGCATTCTCCATCAAAAGGCACAGCAAAAAGCATTTTTGCACTGTTGTTCCTCAGGCCAACATTTCATATTAAAGTGTCATCCACATATAAACAGACAGGAGACTCATTCTGGATATGAAACATATGATATCCACAAGGCCATCAACACAGTAGGGCAACAGGCATGAGTTCCAATTGTCTTAAAACCGAATGATCAGTTAGGGCCAAATCAGGTGCTTTAATCATATCCTTGGTCCATAACCCCAAGGTTTGGTAAATGTACATGACAACAATACGAGGTTCAATGTCAGAGTCATTCAGGGAGACGAGGGACTTGGAAAGTGTTCCAGTTTCATGTCAACCGCACCCTTAAACAATGGGAAGTTTTCATCTTCTACAACCTTTAAAGTGGAATTTCAGTTAAAAATGAAAATTATTTTAATTGCTGATTGCCTGGTTAGAAAAAATAGTCTAATCTAGGCAATCACCAATCCACCAACAACAGTGTGCCTGTGCACCCGAATATCTGCTCACAGGCACTCCCTGGAACCATTGTCAGTGTCTGTGTAAGCAGCACAGCTCTGACCAGCCCAGCTTTACCTTGTCCCATCTGGCACCTCCCTGTCCCACCCAACCCCACCCCCATCCCACCAAGCCCCACTCCCATCCCACCAAGCCCCTACCCTGTCCACCATCTGTGACGCCATATGTTTTCTCATGAATGAAGGCGTACAAGAGTCCTCATCCATGAGAACTCCAACAGAAATGCACTTCAGATCCTCCTATCCTCCTTACTTCGGCTTGCAGGAGCGATGGAGAGCTGTAGGTGTATCTCCAATGCTTCAAAAGAAATGTTTTCACATTTTATACATATCAGTGTACTAATATGGTATAAATGATTGCATGGAGTTAATTAAAAGCAAGTGTTTCCTTTCACTTTGAGCATTAATAAAACGTATGCTCCCCACCAAACTGGGGTTTTGTACACATTCCTCAGTCCCAATTCCATTTGTTTGACAATCCCTTGCCTATTGAACTACAATAAAGCCATGTTCATTTTTTGCCCTCTATGCACCAGTCAAAAGATTCCTCTCTACTTTGAAATTGTTGACACAATGGGGTTTATTTCCTAAAGGCAAATCCACTTTGCTCCACAAGTGCACTGCTAGTGCTCCACAAGTGCACTTGGAAGTGCAGTCGCTGTAGATCCGAGGCGGACATGCAAGGAAAATAAAAAACAGCATTTTTGCTTGCAAATGATTGGATGATAAAATCAGCAGAGCTTCTCCTCCTTTCAGATCTTCCCCTCAGATCTACAGCGACTGCACTTCCAAGTGCACTCGTGGAGCACTAGCAGTGCACTTGTGGAGCAAAGTGGATTTACCTTTAGTAAATCAACCCTCAAAGGGAAGCAAGAGAAAGGCTCTGCAACATTAGGGAAATCTTAAGCCTCGTACACACGGGACGACGATCGTATACAACAGGGCGTATGAAGGACAGTTGTATGCGAAATCGATCGCTCATATGCGCGATTAGAACAGCCGACATACGACGGTCGTACAAGGGGAGTTGTATGAGCAGACTAGAAAACTTGGTAGTACCAACAAGCGGTCATACGACCGTTGTATCGTGTGTACAGAGAAGGTGGAACAACAAGTTGTATTGTGCAAAACACGCATGCTTCGAAGTCAGGAACGGCCGGATGCTAATTACATGCACCTGAACGTTCTTTCTGTGCTCGTACGATCATGTAGTGCAGTCAGTATGCAAGTTACATTATCCAACATACGATTTGAGATGATCGTAAGTACGATCGTCATCCCGTGTGTACGAGGCTTAAGACAGTTGTTACAAAACAAGTGTCTCCATTGGAAGATTTTTTTCTCTACTCCTGTTCTAGTGACAACTAAATATTTTGCATTTTGCCTCACTTTTAGTCTCAGCGGCAATGGTTATCAAAACAAATGCAGGGATACATTTTCCTAACAGGGACACTGGCAGCAAGGAAAACCTGACAGGAGTTTGCATTTTTTATTCTTTAAAAAAATGTCTTTAACTGCACTTTACAAGTGAAAAACTGAAGACAAAACTGTTGCTGAAAAACAATTATCTGCTCAGATAGTGTTTAACAAGTTGAATTAAGGACACTGAATGTCAATAATACAATACAAAATGTGTGCATTGTTCTTTCATATTCTGAATGTGTTTTCTTTACTTCATTTGAGAAGTGTAAATTTTGTCGACAAAAATATTTTCATCAACTAAATTAACACTATTTTAGTCGACTAAAACTAAAATAATTCAGATGACTAAAATATGACTAAAAGTAAAATGGCATTTTAGTCAAAAGACAAAAACATAACTAAAATTAAAATTGCATTTAAAGCCTCGTACACACGGTGCGGCGGTCGTATGAAAACGGTCGTACGGCCGCTTGTTGTACGATCATACGACCGTTAGTACGCGCGATTAGAACAACCGACGTGCGACGGTTGTACAACAGTAGTTGGATGAGCAGACTAGAAAACTTTGGTTGCAAAACACGCGGTCGTACAACCGTTGTATCGTGTGTACAGAGAAGTTGGTCCAAAAATTTGTATGTACAAAACACGCATGCTCAGAAGTCAGGAACGCTCTGAAGTGTCCGTTCGTGTAAACCTACGTTCCTAATTCACAAATCACATGCACCTAAACTTCCTCTTTATACTCTCATAACACGTCACCACGTTTGGCTTGGTCGTACGATCGCTTAGTGCATGTCAGTATGCGAAATACAACAGCCAACATACAATTTGGGCCGTTCGGTCATACGACCGTCGCACTGTGTGTACGAGGCTTCAGTCAAAAGACTATGACTAAAACTAAATCGAAATTTTACATAAAAATTAACACTGCACTACCACATAATAATAAGTAGGGGGGTCTACTAAGCTGCTGAAAGTAAAAAAAAAAAGAAAAAGGATTTTCTTATTTATTTTTTATTATGTTAAGGCCTCATACACATGTGCGTATGTTTTTAAATAAGCAAAACTTCGGGTCCGACATCAGGGAAAAATCTGCGTTTATTTCTGCGTTTTGAATCGGCGTCAATGAGTGTTAGTGAGCATTAGTGAGCGTCGGCGTCAATAAGCGTTTTTTTTAAAAAAAACATTCCTCTGCTATTTTTTTTAAACAGAAAACGTTGGCGTCAAAGAATGCTGGTTAATGCCAGTACGGCGTTAGTGAGCATTTTGCCGATTAGCGTAAAAAACCGCCAAAACACTACAGCCTCACTAACGCTGACGCCCTCTACTGCTCAAAAACATCTGCATTTTTAGAGGGCTATTGAATAACATGGAGAGCTGCAAAAAACGCCCAAAAAAGTGGCGTCAAAAAACGCCCGTGTGTATGAGGCCTTAAAGTGATACTAAAGGCTTGGTTTTTTTCCTTTAAAAATAACAAACATGTTATACTTGCCTGGGGAACAGAGAGTGCAGCGCTAGGTCAGAAGTATTCTTGAGATAAACCAAACATGAGTATACAATTAAATATACACCAATAGCAAGTGCTCGCTTTCAATGACCATACA
>BLSH010252989.1:54188-78120 GCA_018402905.1 Glandirana rugosa | reverse complement strand
GCACCGAACCGTGCTCGCCGCGCGCCTGCGTGAAGTGCTCTCGAGGCCCGTATCTGACAAAATGGGCTTCCTTAGGTCGGAAGTGTCGTTGTCCTCGGTCCATTTTGGTGAGGCCACTCTATCGGGTACGAGGGGCGATGGGCGACTATGGTGGGAACATGTCTATAACGGTGAATGACGCGACGCCGGATCCGGCGTAGTCGTAGGGGCCGGAGTTAACGGCCGACTGCCGGCATGTCCGGATGGAGTGATCGCCGCGTGTCCGGGCTGTGCCTAGGTCTATCGCGTTGTCGGTGAGACTCTTTCCGTGGAGTGGTGGTGGGACGGGCTGTAATTGTGGATTAACCTATTCCTGTGTTAGGGAGTGGTTTTACCTGGCTCCTGTTGCTGTGAAGGCTGGATTCCTTCGGGTAAAACAGTCTATGCCCGGAGCTCTCGTGAAGTGCGTCCGCGCGCCGCTCGTGCCAAGCCATGCCCCCCCTTAGTCTGCTTGTCTTCAGCAAATGGTTTGTGGGCTTTCTTGTGCATCCTCTTTAGAAGTGGCTTCCTTCTGGGATGACAGCCATGCAGCCCAATTTGTTGCAGTGTGCAGCGTATGGTCTGAACACTGACAGGCAGACCCCCCACCCCTTCAACCTCTGCAGCAATGCTGGCAGCATTCATATGTCTATTTCCCTGTTCAAATATTTTTATTGGTGATAAAACAAAGGATATACAACAGTATACGGATATGGCAGTGTTACATAGGTGGTGAATACCAATCAGAATAGTATATCTGAGTGTATAAATGATCAGTCTTCAATATACATGTATCCACACAAAGTTTTAATATATCCAGCCAATCCTCTTGCGATATTGGTGCGTTCTATTTGTGCACTATTTCAGTTGTTCTGTTCACCACCTCCACCACACCGCGTGAAGACAAGGGTTTCCCCCTATGTGGAGAGACTTATTAGATGTTAAATAAGATACAGCCCATAGCCTAAATCCCCAGGCAATCAGTTCAAACAGATTGGCTCCTGAACGTCAAATCACCATAGGAAATCCTCAATATAACTCATGGAGGTGTCCTTCAAATGAATGGAGTTTAAAATAGTGCATTATCGTTGTAAAACTTTAATAAAAACATGCAGACAAAAACCCCCCTAGTGTATGCACTTACATTAAAACACTATTAAAACTTGCATAAAAACAATTCACTTAATATATCGAAGTATATATGGCGAAGTGATGATGAAATGCGTCAGTACGTGGCCACCCGGCGCGGCTCAACACTTATATGGGCAGACCCATTCAGGGACTTAACCCTTACAGTTCATCACTATTGCGTCCGTTTGTTGTGCTCAACAGCGGTACACCTGAGAGCATGTCAGCTGCCAATATCCATGTGTCCCCCAATAGACACTTCAGCATGCAGCCTACTCAGGTCGTGCTGTGCATGGGCATCCATACATGCAAAATTTACACAAAAATGGGTATACAGATATGGTAATGGTATTCAGTCCCATGACGGCACTGCAAGTTGGATTACAGCAGTATAATACCGGTAAACAATGTCCATCAGTTAGATGGAAACAAACACCCCAAGTCACATATCTACGGACTTAGACCTACATGGATAGACCGCTGACAATCGCCTCTTTGTTTATATGGCATGATCACCCAAATTGACCAGGGTCATCTGCTTGATGTTAACTATAGACTGCTATTCACAATCAATTGGATTGGAAAACCCTCCTATATGCAACATCAATCTCTGAGGACCCATATGTCTAATCTAACATTCATTAATAATAAACTGTCAATATATGAGAGGATATGTCAGCTGTCAATTTGAACTAATCAATCTTTGTCAAATTAGCACACAATCTGACCGTAGCTCTGATCGTGTTGCGTATGGGCCCTTATAGCTCAAACGTACAGAAAAAAATAGTATTATTAAACAAACTATCATGTCGCTGTGGTCCTACACCAACCCGCCAACGGTTATGTGTACCAATCTGTTAATATAAGCGGTGCATAACCGCTAGTATAACAAGGCTCTAGTGTTTACATCTGCAGCTAAATAACCAGAACAAACAACAGCTGTCAATCCCCTCCGATTTAGTTGTTACACATAAACAGCACTCCCAAAAACATCATCCACAGAGTGTTATCCTTATACTTATGTACCCGAATGCCGTATAGCACTGTCTACATATGTATGTTCTGAACAAGCTAACATTTGACTAAAATGTGGCCCATAATTGAAACTGGGTAAGGAGTACCCCTCTGTTCACAATGAATACTATACTACCTGGTTGGATAACACCCCACTAAATCTGAACTGACCTACAAATCACTGATAAAACAATTAATGTCAAGTTCGATGTTCATACCTCAGAGTTTCAGTGTATCTACCAGATATATCCATTTGGTTTCACACTTGGATATCTCTCTCACTTTGTTTACTCCCCTCCAGTTTGGAGCTAGTTTCTCTATACCCCAAAACTTCAAACCGGAGGGGTCTGTATTATGTTGCTGGCGAAAGTGTAGCGATACACTGTGGTCCTTATAAGCACTAATAATATTGCTTATGTGTTCAGACACCCTCTTGCTTAGTGTTCTTTTTGTTTGACCAATGTAAACCAGGTCGCAAGGACACTGTAGCGCATACACCACATGTGTCGGGCTACAAGTGATTAAGTCTTTGATGAGGAATTCCCTGCCATTAGTGGAGTTACGTAAATGTGTACGAACCTGCCTCCATAATATACACCCCAAAGAAGCCCTTTTTATCCCAGAACATCTGGGGGTTACTCGGAGGGTCTATTATTTTTTTGACTATTCTATCAGCGAAGGATGGGGCTTTTCTATATACAAATACAGGCTGTGGAGGTATCACATTCCCAAGGTTCTTGACCAGAGCAAGTATAAGCCAATACTTCCTAAAAATGGACTCCATCTCTTGATACTGTGCATGGTAATTGCTAAAAAATGCCCACTCATGTTTGTTGTCTGTACTTCTCCTGATATTTTCCAGGCACCTTTCTCTTGGAATAGCTGCTACTTCTTCCATCCCCTTCTCGAGGCTCATTGACTCATACCCTTTCTCTAGGAACCGGTCCTTAATGACTCCTGCTTGTTGCCTGAAGTCTACATCACTTCTGCAGTTCCTCCTCACTCGCATTATCTGGCCCTTAGGAATATTTTTCAACCACACGGGGTGCCCGCTTTGGATGGCCAGATAACTATTCCTGTCGGTTGGCTTAAAAAAAACTTTGGTAGTCAACTTATTCTTTCAACATTACTGTAAGATCCAGGTAGTCGATCTGTTCCTTACTCCATCGTGACTCCAACCTAATGTTGTTATTATTGGTATTCAATTCTTCTATGAATTCAACTAATGAGTGGAAGAGTCTGGCTTATGCAGCAGGCAACCTCCCTTACTACCCTGACTTGGGAACCCCTGGTAGAGTAGACAGGTGGCTCGGGAGTGCAGGATGGCACGAGGGTCAGACTGGGTCACTGGTGTAGGTAGGAAGTCCGTTGGTGCACTTGTGCACTAGTAGCGTGGTCGTACAGGCTGGGTCGTGGCGGTGCGGTACAAGAGCAGCAGGCAGGTGGGTAGTCGGGTCCAAGCAGGGTCGTCAACAGGCGGGCAGCAAAGGTATCGGAGGATCAGGCAGGAGAATGGTCGTAGGCAAGCCGGGGGTTGGTGCAGGTGTAAATCAACAAGGTCAGGCAGGTCGGGTCACAGGAACAAATAATCAGGTACAGGTAGCTCAGGAACACACACTATACGCTGTAGGTCAGACAGCACTTGCTACAGGAAGCAGGAAGTTCAAATAGAGCTGCTTTTCCAGGAGCTAAAGGAAACAACAATGAAACACAATTAACCCTCAGCACAGTCTTCTAACATTGCCCCCCCAAACAGCAGCCTCCGGATGCCCAGCCGGGCCTTCAGATCTGGATGGGAACTCCAAAAAGACCGGACAAGTTCGTTGGCATGGATGTGTTCCTCGGGTTCCCAAGAATTTTCTTCAGGTCCCTACCCCTTCCATTTAATCAAGAACTGTGTCACACCCCTTCTTACTCTGCAGTCGAGGATGGCCTCAACTTCGTACTCCTCCTCTCCATCCACAAGAACCGGTTCAGGTGGGGCCGTGTTCCTTCCGGGTTTGAGCAGGGTGACATGGAACACCGGGTGTATTCGGAGAGAAGGAGGAAGACTCAGTTCATACGCCACCCTGTTGATCTTTTTCTTGACCGTGAAGGGGCCAATGAACCTTGGTCCCAGCTTCTTTGAGGGGCAGGATAGTCTGAAATTTTTGGTGGCTAACCAAGCCTGATCTCCCGGCTGCAAGTCCAGCTCCCCTCGCCTCCCCTTGTCGAAGGCTCGCTTGCTGGCTTCCTGCGACCGGAATAGTGTCTCCCGCAGGAGCTTGTTGTTTTCCACCAGGAAGGCTGCCATGTCCTGAACAGCAGGCACAGTACTTTCTGAGATCAGATCAAGCAAAAAGGAGGGATGGTAGCCGAGGTTCGCCCAGAATGGTGACTGATTGGTGGCTGAATGAATAGAGTTATTGTAGATGAACTCGGCTACTGGCAGCAGAGAGGCCCAGTCGTCCTGAGAGAACGAAGTATAGCACCTGAGATACTGCTCTAAAGTCTGGTTCATTCTCTCTGTCTGGCCATTGGTCTGGGGATGATACGCAGAGGAGAACGCCAACTCAATTCCCAACAGAGAGCAGAGAGTCTTCCAGACCCGAGAAGTAAACTGGACTCCTCGATCTGATACAATGTTGGCAGGGACTCCGTGAAGGCGGACAATCTCCCTGATGAAGGCTTCTGCGGTTTGTGTAGCTGTGGGGGTGCCCTTCATGGGGATGAAATGTGCCATCTTCATGAGACGTCTACTACCACAAAGATGGTGGAGAACCCTGCAGATGGGGGCAGTTCAACGATGAAATCCATCGACACATGTGACCATGGCCTTTCCGGGACAGGCAGTGGGTTTAGCAACCACCAGCCCTTGGCCCTGTCGCCCTTGTTGCAGGCACAGGTGAGGCAGGCCTTAACGTATTCTTTACAGTCTTTGTCCACCAGGGGCCACCAGAAGGAGCATGCTAGAAGTTCCGCCGTCTTAGGGCTCCCAAAATGTCCTGCTAATTTGCTGTCATGGCATAGTTCCAGGACTGCCAGACGTTGGTCCTCAGGGACAAAAACTCTAGCACCGAGCCACCACAATCCGTCATGCTGGGTCAGCCTGGGGTCCTTAGTACTGGAGGACCTGGCCAGGGACCATCTGATTCGGGAAAGAAGATCCTCCTGGGTTAACAAGAAACTCCGGGATGGGAGGATAGTGTCTGGTGGAGGGGTCTCCCCTGTCTTGTGAAACATCCTGGAGAGAGCGCCCGGTTTCACATTTTTCGACCCGGGCCTGTACGTAATATGGAGCTTGAACCTTGAAAAGAAAAGGGCCCAGCGGGCCTGACGGGGTTTCAGTCTCTTAGCGGTGCGTAGGTATTCCAGATTCTTGTGATCGGTATACACAAGAACCGGGTGCGTGGCTCCTTCCAGCAGGTACCGCCATTCCTGCAGAGCGGCTTTGATAGCCAGCAATTCTCTGTTTCCCACATCATAGTTCTGCTCAGGGGGAGTCAGCCTCTGAGAGAAGAAGGCAATTGGGTGAAGAGCGGCTTTAGACCCCTGCCTCTGAGAGAGTACCGCTCCCACCGCTGTTTCAGATGCATCCACTTCCAGGGTATAAGGTAGGGTAGGATCCAGATGCCTTAGGACTGGTGCAGAAGTGAAGAGGCGCTTGAGTTGCTGGAAGGCCTCCTGGGCTTCCGGGGTCCACAGAAAGCGTGTGTGCTGTTTAGTAAGCTGGGTGATGGGGGTGATGACAGCAGAGAACCCCTTAATAAACTTTCTGTAGAAATTGGCGAAGCTAATGAAGCGTTGTACCGCCTTTCTGTCAGTAGGTGCCGGCCATTCCACAATAGCGGAGACCTTCTGGGGGTCCATGGTGATACCAGACACAGAGAGGATGAACCCCTGGAAGGAAATACTAGAGCATTCGAATGCGCACTTTTCAGCCTTAGCGTAAAGTCCATGCTGGCGCAGGCGGCTCAGTACGCTTTTCACATGGTGATGGTGCTCTTCCAGGGACGAGGAGAATATAAGAATGTCGTCCAGGTATACCACTATGAACAGGTCAAGGAAGTCCCGGAAAATGTCATTGACCAGATGTTGGAAGGTGGCCGGGGCATTGCACAGCCGTAACGGCATGACCAGGTATTAGTAGTGGCCAAATCGCGCTCGGAAGGCCGTCTTCCACTCATCCCCATCTCTGATACGGATGAGGTTGTAGGCCCCTCTCAAGTCCAACTTGGAGAAGATCGTGGCAGAACCGAGTCTTTGGAATAACTCTGGGACTAGGGGGAAGGGATAGCGGTTCTTAACCGTGATCTTATTGAGGTCCCGGTAATTGATACAGGGTCTTAAAGTCTTATCCTTCTTTTCAACAAAGAAGATCCCAGCCCCAGCAGGAAAAGTAGAGGGTCGGATGAACCCTTTATTCAGGTTATCTTCCAGGTATGCCTTGAGGGCTGAAAGCTCCAATTCATAAAGAGGGTAAATTCGGCCGAACGGCACCTCTGCGCCTGGTAGCAACTCGATAGGGCAATCGTACGGCCGGTGTGGTGGCAGGGTATCCGCTCCCTTCCTGCTGAAGACATCCAGGAATTCATGGTATTCCGTGGGGACTGCCTGACGAGTCTCCGTATCTGCATCAGGATCCGAGCAAGGCATTGTGAGGGCAAGATCCAGAGGCTGTGGGAAGCAGTGGTGACGGCAGTAAGAAGATGTGAATTGCACATAACCAGTGACCCAGTTGATTTGTGGGCAGTGTGCCCGGAGCCAAGGGAGACCCAGGATGACAGGAAAAAGCGGGGACACAATGGCATCCAGTACAAGTAGTTCCGAGTGACCATCTGATGTGCGGGCAGGAATAGGGGCCGTCTCCTGGGTCACGGTGCCCGATTTAATGGTAGACCCATCGGCCAGGTGGATGGTGATCTGGTGGGCTTTGGGTCTCAGGGGAACCTGGTGCTGGGCTGTGAAGTTCAGGTCCACGAAGCAACTGCAGGCCCCAGAGTCTATAATCACCTGGACTGGTATGTCTCCACTGGGCAGCTGCAGAAAGACAAAAAGTCCCAGGTGGGTCTTGTTACTGGGCAGAGACAGGATCTCTCCCTTAATGGGGTAGGGACCCCAATCCCGCTTGGCTGGGCAGGAACGTACCATGTGTCCAGGAGCCCTGCAGTAAAGGCACAGTTCGTGGTTCCTGCGCCTTAGTCTCTCCTCTGGAGTGAGGACCGGGCATGGGGAGGTGATCAGCCGTTCAGAGCGACGTTCCCTTAAACGACGGTCGATCTGGATGGCCAGATCAATCAGAGCATCCAAAGTTGGGGGAACATCGACACGAGCTAACTCGTCTTTGAGTGGCTCGGACAAGCCCAACCGGAACTGGAAGCAAAGGGCAGCGGGGTTCCAGGCAGTGTCAGCGCTCCAGCGCCGGAATTCAGCCACATAATCCTCGGCCGTGCGGCGGCCCACCAGCTGTAGCGCATGGAGCGCGGCTTCTGCCGTGGCGGTTTGGTGCGGGTCCTCATATAGATGCGCCATGGCATGAACAAAACGTGCAAGAGTGGTGGTGTCAGGGCTCTTCTGTTCAAGAAGCCGATGAGCCCAGGTTTGGGGCTCATCCCGGAGAAGTAAGATGACCAGTCCCACTTTGGTGGCTTCTTGGGAGAAGGTGCGGGGTTGCAAGGAGAAGTAAAGTTCACATGCGATGCGAAACGCCCGGAATTTCTTACGGTCCCCAGCGAACCGTTCAGGTAGCGGTACCTCGGGCTCCGTAGGCAGAGTGATGAAGGTGTGATCGGGAGGTGGGTCGGGCCCAAGTGCCAGGGGTGCAGCGAGCTCCAGAATGCGACCTTCCAGCCGCACATAGTCATTTTGAAGGGCCTTCACCTCCCGAGTAAGGCTGGCCAGATGTATGCAAAGTTCATTCGTTGGGGAGGGCCCCTGCGCAGACTCTGACATGGCTGTCTGATACTGTCACGTACCTGGTGGAAGAGTCTGGCTTATGCAGCGGGCAACCTCCCTTACGACCCTGACTCGGAAACCCCTGGTAGAGTAGACAGGTGGCTCGGGAGTGCAGGATGGCACGAGGGTCGGACTGGGTCACTGGTGTAGGTAGGAAGTCCGTTGGTGCACTCGTGCACTAGTAGCGTGGTCGTACAGGCTGGGTCGTGGCGGTGCGGTACAAGAGGAGCAGGCAGGTGGGTAGTCGGGTCCAAGCAGGGTCGTCAACAGGCGGGCAGCAAAGGTATCGGAGGATCAGGCAGGAGAATGGTCGTAGGCAAGCTGGGGTCGGTGCAGGCGGAAATCATCAAGGTCAGGCAGGCTGGGTCACAGGAACAGATAATCAGGTACAGGTAGCTCAGGAAACACACACTATATGCTGTAGATCAGACAGCACTTGCTACAGGAAGCAGGAAGTTCAAATAGAGCTGCTTTTCCATGAGCTAGAGGAAACAACAATCAACTGCAATTAACACACTAAAAGGTGCCCTTCCAAATAAAAAATAGGTAATCTATAAATCTTTTATAGAAAACGAATTCCTCCGTCCATGAACAGATTAGCGAGGCTGGGCGTGAACTTCGCGCCCAAAGCCACGCCTTTCCTTTGGGTATAAAACTGGGTATAAAAATGGTTATAAGGACCATAGTATATCGCTACACTTTCGCCAGCAACATAATACAGACCCCTCCGGTTTGAAGTTTTGGGGTATAGAGAAACTAGCTCCAATCTGGAGGGGAGTAAACAAAGTGAGAGAGATATCCAAGTGTGAAACCAAATGGATATATCTGGTAGATACATTGAAACCCAGAGGTATGAACATCAAACTCAACATTAATTGTTTTATTAGCAATTTGTAGGTCAGTTCAGATTTAGTGGGGTGTTATCCAACCAGGTAGTATAGTATTCATTGTGAACAGAGGGGTACTCCCTACCCAGTTTCAATTATGGGCCACATTTTAGTCAAATGTTAGCTTATTCAGAACATACATATGTAGACAGTGCTATACGGCATTCGGGTACATAAGTATAAGGATAACACTCTGTGGATGAGTACATATTTTTTGGAGTGCTGTTTATGTGTAACAACTAAATAGGAGGGGATTGTCAGCTGTCGTTCTGGTTATTTAGCTGCAGATGTAAACGTTGGCGCCTTGCTATACTAGCGGTTATGCCCCGCTTATATTATCAGATTGGTACACATAGCCATTGGCGGGTTGGTGTAGGACCACACCGACCTGAAAGCTTGTTTATTAATACTATTTTTTCTGTACATTTTTTTTTCTGTACGTTTGAACTATAAGGGCCCATACACAACACGATCAGAGCTACGGTCGGATTGTGTGCTATTTGACATAGATTGATTAGTTCAAATTGACAGCTGACATATCCTCTCGTATATTGACAGTTTATTATTAATGAATGTTAGATTAGACATATGGGTCCTCAGAGATTGATGTTGTATATAGGAGTGTTTTCCAATCCAATTGATTGTAAATAGCAGTCTATAGTTAACATCAAGCAGATGACCCTGGTCAATTTGGGTGATCATGCCATATAAACAAAGAGGCGATATGTAGATATGTGACTTGGGGTGTTTGTTTCCATCTAACTGATGGACATTGTTTACCGGTATTATACTGCTGTAATCCAGCTTGCAGTGCTGTCACGGGACTGAATACCATTACCATATCTGTATACCCATTTTTGTGTAATTTTGCATGTGTGGATGTCCATACACAGCGCGACCGGAGTAGGCATGGATCCCATGCTGAAGTGTCTATCGGGTGACCCATGGATATTGGCAGCTGACATGCTCTCAGGTGTACCGCTGTTGAGCACAACAAACGGATGCAATAGTGATGAACTGTAAGGGTTAAGTTCCTGAATGGGTCTGCCTATATAAGTGTTGAGCTGCGCCAGATGGCCACGTCCTCTGACGTAGTGATGACAAAACGCGCCAGGGTGACCACGCGGCTAGTGTGACAGGTGACGATACAAGCCCTTCACCCGGGAACGCTGCTGATGAGGACATCTCATGGGCGGTGAGAAGGAATTGTTTATGCCGTTTTCATATTCAATATGTTAAGTGGATTGTTTTTATTCAAGTTTTTATAGTGTTTTGATGTAAGTGCATACCCTGGGTGGGGGGGTTTGTCTGCATGTTTTTATTAAAGTTTTACAACGATAATGCACTATTTTGAGCTCCATTCATTTGAAGGACACCTCCATGAGTTATATTGAGGATTTTCTATGGTGACGTTCAGGAGCCAATCTGTTTGAACAGATCGCCTGGTGATTTAGGCTATGGGCTGTATCTTATTTAACATCTTATTTAGTCCGCCCGGTATGCGGGGAGTGTAGAGAGTATGTGGGGGTAGACGCAGTTTGAGTGAACCCCAAATAAAGCGGGAGGTTCTATGTTGGAGTATTCTAAGGTAATGTGGTGGGACTTTAATTGGGAGAACTCAGAATAGGTATAAGATTTTAGGGAGGATGGACATTTTAATAACCGTGATTCTATGCATCCATGGGAGGGGGAGAGATGTCCATTTGTACATAAGATTAGTGAGGTAAGTGAGTATTTGGGCATAATTGGCTGCGTAGAGGTCGGCTGAATCAGGTGTGAATTTGATTCCCAGGTATGCAAGCTGAGTCGTGGTCCAGAAAAAGGGGAGAGAGTCCCTCAATTGGGTTTGTAGGGCTGGGGGCAGAGAGATGTTTAGGGCCTTAGACTTTAGGGGGTTGATTTGGAGTCCAGATAGTTGGCCAAAATCCGAGAGAAGTTTCATTAGATTGGGAGTGGAGGTCAAAGGGGATCTTAGGAGCAGCAAGACATTGTCTGCAAAAAGGCATAGCTTATGGTGGTGGCCACCTAACTCAAGTCCTTTTATGTTGGGGTTTTCCCTAAGGAGGATTGCTAAAGGCGCAATCGCCAAGGCGAACAGGAGGGGAGAGAGGGGACAGCCTTGACGGGTTCCTCTATGTATGTGGAAGGGGTCTGAGCGAAATCCTGAATAAGTAACACAGGCTTTGGGATTGTGATAGAGAGTCAAGATCCACAAGAAGTATTGAGTGTATGTAAGGCCAGGCTAGCGAGTCAAACGCTTTGCGTGTATCCAATGATGAAAAACAGTTAGGTATGCAGCGTGATCGTGCTATATGTGCTATGAGGGTGGCTCTGCGGATGTTGTCTCTTGCTTTTCTGGAGGGGATAAACCCTGTCTGATCCCTATGAATTAGTGTTCCTATTATAGGGTTCAAGTGGGTTTAAAGGGTCTTGGTCAGGATTTTAATATTGAGGTTAAGGATCAAATTGGGTCGATAGTTGGACCACGAGGAATTGTCAGTATTAGGCTTGGGGATCATTGAGATCGATGCCGGTAGGGATTCTGGATGGAAGTGGCGGTCTTTAAGGAGGGAGTTAAAGGCTTTTACTAGGAGTGGGGCTAATAGGTCCGAGAGGCCTATTGTAATAGGTGGCCAAGAGGCCGTCGGGGCCTGGGCATTTTTGTGGTTTTAATTGTTGCGACTATTTCTTCTATAGTAAGTGGTTTATCTAGGGCCATTCTATGGTTCTGGGTAAGGGATAGGAGGTGAATATCGGAGAGTAAGGAATATAGTTGGTACTGTTTGAAGGTATTAGGGTTACCATAAAGTTCTGAGAGCTTCCTACAGAAAATGCTTAGGATCTTCAGAGGGTTATTTGTGTATTGATATAGATAAAAGGTAATACTGCGCTTAATCAGATGAATAAAATAAAAGCAGCTAGCACAAAAATAACCTTATATTGTCTGTATAAACCAAAGAACAAAAAGTGCAGCGCTGATTAAATATTGTCAAATGAATGTATCAGCAAATTCATTGAAACTAGTCCAGATAGTTCACACTGGTATGTGTATAGTCCTAATGGTCAAGATCCAGGGTTCAATAATAAGACATGCTTCCTCAGCCTGTAGTAAATCCAATATTGGGAATAAATAAATACCCTTACCAGAGATACTCTAGAGAAACGCCTTAAACCATGGATACGTTCCAAGGAAGAGATCTTTCCACCAGCTCTGGATCTCTAGTCAGGCAAACCCGATCCACAGGAAACCTCCACCTCCAAGGGAATAGCCATACATCCAAGGTGTCCAGAGAAAGTATAACCACTCAGAATGGTAGGTAACAGTGCCTCATAGGGGAAGAAAGGAATCTCTCATGGTGTGATATTGTTTGACCAAAAAATTTAATTAAGGTAAAATCGCACTTACATGCATAAAGGATAAAAGAAGCTTCACATGGAATTCCAACGTCTAAGAACAAGCGCAATGAGCTGGAGTAGACCCTCCTCACCCAAAACTTGTATATGATATCACTGTTCTACAATAATCTTCAAACTGTGTGTGAAAACTATAAATTAGCGGAGAGAAGCCATACCACTGTTCTAAGAACAGTGATATGGCTTCTCCCCGCTAATTTATAGTTTTCACACACAGTTTGAAGATGATTGTAGAATAGTGATATGGCTTCTCCCGGCTAATGTTTACTTTTCTCACACAGTTTTAAGATGATTGTAGAATCTCCAATCATCTTAAAACTGTATGATAAAAGTATAAATTAGCCGGGATAAGCCATATCACTGTTCTTAGAACAGTGATATGGCTTCTCCCGGCTAATTTATACTTTTCTCACACAGTTTGAAGATAGTCCACATCCACCTCCATTTTTGATTTTTTTATGGATTTTTTTATTATTATTATTTTAAGTTATTTCCCTATCCCCATTTCTTTGTAGGGCACTTGTCCGACCCTTACCCCCATTTTCCTTCCTTTTGCAGACCTCTAGGACTTTCCAGGACTTTCTTACAGCCATTTTTGTGCCTAAAAGTTTGGGTCCCCATTGATTTCAATGGGGTTCGGGGTCCATATCAAAGTTCAGGTCCTATCCGGACCCGAACCCAGACTTTGTCCCGAAGTTCGGCTGAACCAGCAGAACCCGAACTTCCAGAGGTTCGATCAACTTTATCTAGGAGGGGATAAAGTACTTGATTAGAGTCACCACAGACTATTACAGTCCCCCATTTGTGTGTGTCTATAAGTTGGAAAAGATGGGGGAGAAAAGGGTGGGGGCTAGAGTTAGGTGCATAATAGGAGACAATAGTGATTTCTTAGTCAAGAAGTTGACCTGATAGGAGAAGGTATCTGCCTTCAGGGTCCTTGATCTCCGCCAGGGGAGTAAACGGTGCAGTAGAGTTGAGTGCAATCAGCACTCCTCTGTTTTTTAGATGCTGAAGCCATATAGCCCTGTGGGTATTGGCGGGCAAAACATTTTGGGGTGGAGTGGGTAGAGAAGTGCATCTCCTGGAGGCAAACCACATGGACAAAAGACAGTGCAGCGCTATAAATAAGTATCAAAAGTCCATGAGATGACAAAATGATAAAAGGAGAGATCCCAAATCCGTGCACAAAGTGAGAGGGTTAATGTGTCACACAACACCTTAAGCACACCGCTCTTACAACAGAACGTGTGACCCCCTGATAAGAGCGGTCAAACACGTTAGATTACAAATAAACCAGGCAGGGTGGATAGAAGAGGTCAGCTTCTACCATCAAATGGAACTCAGGACTTCCACAATCACCACGGCACCTCCAGATAATTAGTAATCCCCCAGAGCCGTTAATTCGACAGACAGATCCATCTCATGAACACCATAGGGAGTAGAAAGGGGCCACCAATAGTGTGATATTGCTTAAAAACTGCTTTAATAAGTAAAAAAGTTTTGCACTCACATAGTTTCCATGGTAAACAGGCATGTATGGCGTTCGCCATTCAGTAAAATGGCCGCGATGGACCGCATGGGCTGTTATGGAGGCATAGGTGTGGAAGGCCTTGGCACGCTTAGATAGAGAGTTGAGTACTAGGACATTATGGGTTAAGATATTTAGAGGGGCCATTGTGGAGTTCTAAGTATGGCCGACTATGGTGTAATTTATGGGAGTGTGGCTGCACCTCCCTCTGGAGATAAGCAGGGTTAGGGAAGGAAGCAGGGGAATGGTAGGGGGGGAAGGATCGGGAGGTGGGAAGGGTAGTGGTTACGTGTTATACAGGTTATAAAACAAGGTAAACAATTAAATAAGAATAAACAATCGTGCTCCCACTTGGAGCGGGAAAAACCTAGGGATGGCTAGGAACGACCAACCAAAGGATTTTCAATCCTAGGGTCAGCCCAAACAAAAGTTCTGGGTTGCTAAGGATTATAGGAGGTGCAGTGGGTTGTCACCGGGAACTGGACAGCTGCTAACATAACATATGTAAACCAAATATGCACATGGTTAAGTTGTACCATTATTTACTGAATGTGCAAGCCTGCAATGATTCCCGGCCTAAGTTAATGTGGACGTGAGGAGTTTTATGAGGAGTGCAAATAGCAGAGGTGGCTGCACGGCCTAGACGCAATGCAGAGAAAGCCGGGATAACCATTGCAGGATTGAAGTGTAATACTTTACCACAATGGGTCTATAGTAGACACGGGCCCATGCAACTTAGCGTAGGGTGGAATGAAGGAGATTGGGAGACCCAAAGGATATATTTTAACAGGTTTGTGAAGTAATGAGGTGTACAAAACCTCTTGGGCCTTGCTGTGGGTATCAGGGGGAAGGGAGTAACCCCAGTAAGGTCGTAAAGTCTGGAGCTGACCTAGTAGGTCCGTGTGAAAGGTCTAATTAGCCTGCTGGGGATTAATTGCTGGTAGGTTTTACCTGCCAGAGGAGGAGGCATCCATCTGTTTCTTCGAAACCAGCAGATCAGCCTGTAATGGGGGAAGAAAACAGTTAGTAAGCAAAAGATGCTGGCGATGTCTTCAGTTCATCGGATCAGCGGGCGCACGGAGTGTGAGGCGACTCCTATTGTGCGAGGTCATCGGGGAAGGTGGTCCATGACCATCCTGTGGTTTCCTTGGAAAGTGGGAGGCTGCGCGCCTCTTGGAGTTGTCTGGTGATGGATCTGGGGAGAGAAGACGGAGGTCCTGGAGAGCAGAGATGATGCCTTCTTCAGATGGGCATACAAAGGAGGTGCCTTTACAGGTAAATTTGACCGCAAAGGGAAAGCTCCAGCAGTATGCAATTCTGTGCTGTTGTAGAATTTGTAGGTGGGGTTTTAGGGCTTTCCTCCTGATGAGAGTTTGCTGTGAGAGATACTGAAAGATCTGATATCTGTGTCCTTGGAATGTAAGATTCCCCTTGTTGCGGGCTGCTTCCATAAGCTGTTCCTTTGTACGGAAGAAGTGCATTTTAGTAATGATGTGACGTGGGGGGCCCTTATCCCTGCGTGAGGCCAGGATCTATGGATTCGGTCCATCTCCAGTCTTTGTAGAGGAATGGAGGGGGCAAGCTCCTGAAAGAGGGCAGTTATGGTGGAATGAAGGTCTTCAACGGTTTCTGGTATCCCTCTGATACATATGTTAGACCTCTTAGCCCTATTTTCAAAGTCCTCCAGGCGGGCCTGAAGGGTTGCGTTTTCCTCCTTGAGAGTCTCTATATCCTCCTCATGGTTAGTAGAGACCACCTGGAGGTCCTCCATTCTCTCCTCCAGTACTGTAGTATGGCGTCCAACTTCCCGTATTTCTTTTGTGAGTTTGTCTGTGATAGTGTCTGAGGTGTGTTGTAGTGCCCTTTGTAGCATTAATTCAAATTGGCTCAGGAGGTCTATGTTGTGGAGCGACCCTTGGGATGGTGAGGAAGATGGTAGGAGCGCAGTGGTATGCTCTCTATTTTGAGGAAAGATAAACTGGTTACCAGGCTGCTGTGGAATAACTGAAGTAGCGTGAGGAGATGACTGCATCCCCATTTTGACAGCTGCCTGTGTAAGGGCTTCCCGGATCGTTTTAGATCTGATACCAGTTTTTTTGCCAGGTGACATCCCCCCCAGGGGGGTCTCAGGGGTCACTGCAAATTCGTAGGTAAAGTCAGCTGGGATTAGGGGGGTACAACTGATGATATGCGGCTGTAGCTGTCCGTGTGCGACAAGACGTTAAGCAGGCATGTTTAAGTCAGGGATACAGTACATGCGCGTTGAACCAGATGCTGTGCAGAGTGTTACCCTAAGCCCCAGTAGGCCGCAGCCTGAGTGGCCAGTCCCGGAGCGGCAGATGGGAGATCGGGTTAGGGATTGAGGACCGGGGAGAAGCTGTATGATGCTACGGGGTGTTTCAGGGTCAGAAGTGTCTGGATGGAACCCCAGAGCCAGGGAGAGCCGGACAGGGTAGGCCGCAAGATGGCTACGGCTGTCGGATGATGAGGGAGGTGGACTAGGCCACTCTGCTGACCGGGCTTCTTCAGTGCTCAGATTTGGCTCCCAGGCTTAACAGGAGTGCTGGTGGATGGGACCCAGCTGAGAGGAGGCGATGCGTCAGTCCCGCGGTCCATAGGCCGGGAGCACTGCAAGATGACGGCAGCAGTCAGATTGTGAGGGAGTCCGCGGACTAGGCCGCTTTGCCAACCGGGCTCTGCAGCCCATGGATTTGGCTCCCAGGCCTGGCAGGGGTGATGGCAGATGGGGCCCCACTGAGAGAAGGCTTACCGCTGAGGCGATGCAGCAATCCCGTGGTCAGTAGGCCGGGAGCGCTGCAAGATGGCAGCGGCTGCAGATCGTGAGGCGCTGTAGGGGCTCTGTTCTTACTGCGGATGGGCAGGGAATCCAGACGATTTTCGGCCTGTAGCCTGCTTGGAGGGCAGGGGATTGGAGGGGGAGGTTTGGAAAGCATCCCCAATGATTAGCAGCACGGATGGAGACGGATGGTAGCCGTGGGTCCGGGAGCTCTTCTCCTAGGCGTCCGCTCTCAGTCCTGCCCAGACACGCCCCCCCATGTCTATTTCCCAAAGACAACCTCTGGATATGATGCTGAGCACGTGCACTCAACCTCTTTGGTCAACCATGACGAGGCCTGTTTTGAGTGGCACCTGTTCTGTTAAACAGCTGTATGGTCCCGGCCACCATGCTGCAGCTCAGTTTCAGGGTCTTGGCAATCTTCTTATAGCCTAAGTCATCATTATGTAGAGCAACAATTCTTTTTTTCAGATCCTCAGAAAGTTATATGCCATGAGGTGTTGAACTTCCAGTGACCAGTATGAGAGAGTGAGAGCGATAACACCAACTTTAACACAGCTGCTCCCTATTCACACTTGAGACTTTGTAACACTAAAGAGTCACATGACACCGGAGAGGGAAAATGGCAAATTAGGCCCAATGTGGACATTTTTACTTAGGGGTGTACTTGCTTTTGTTGCCAGTGGTTTAGACATTAATGGCTTTGTGCTGAGTTATTTTGAGGGGACAGCAAATTTATACTGTGTTGTCACATAAAAAAAGATATAATAAAATATTTACAAAAATTGTAAGGGGAGTACTCACTTTTGTGAGATACTGTATTAATATAATGTGAGGGATTAGCTCTTGTGGGAATCTCCTTTCCTGGGAAGAAGGCAGCTGACACAGCAGTTTTCTTAAAATCTGGCTTGCAGCCAGGTTTATTGGGAAAAAGGTTGCACTTCAAAATAAACAAAACATAAAGTAAATCCTTGCCATTCAAGCTCTAACTGAACATTTCAGCATACCTCTCTACGCGGTGCCAGGCTTGTCCCAGACACCCACAAGTTAGTGCAAACCTTTCATTTAGTCCACAGCACAAAGCTCCTTGGGTCAGCTCTCTCAGCTGAACGCTCTCAAAAGTCCCAGGGTAGAGCAAACCCTTGCTCTCTTCCTGGTCATTTAAACACCACCTGAGAGTGGACTCCAGTGGACCCGAAAATCCGGTCTGGAACTAGCCCTGCCATGATGGCTGGGAAATCCGCTGGACTCCGCTTTAGTCTAATCCAAGGGAACGTATGCGAGGTGACAGATAGCATCACCTTGCCTCGCATAACGTCACATATCCCCCTCCTCTGCTCAAGCCCCTGTGGTTGAGCAACTGTCCCAACCATACAGTGGACCCGGGAAAGGGCATCTGCATTGTTTTGGAGCTTTCCCGCCCTATGCTCCACTATGAACTAGAATGGCTGTAAAGCCAAGAACCACCTTGTCACCCGATTTTTTTTCCCTGTTGTCACACATCTACTTCAGGGGGGCATGGTTGGTGACTATTTTAAACCGTCTTCCCGGCTTCCGGTTCCGGCGCAGTATGTGAGGGAGCAGAGGACGGCGGCTCCGGCCAACATCGCTTACAAAACCCGGCTCCACTCCCTCTCCGAACGGCGGACTCACCCCTCCCGGCTCACCATACCCCCAGGGAGACGGCGGATGGATCGCTTCGTCGTCCATCACACGATCGGCTCCTCCGTGCCCCCACGAGCCGACACAGGCTCCATCGCAGCCAAGATGGCGGACGTACCTGCTGCCTCACATGCGGTAACCACACTACTGCCGAAAGGACATCAGACACTGCTCCCTGCATTGCCTATACCCGCACAGCTGGACCCCCAATTTGAAGGGCTGGCACTGCTGACACCCTCCATTGTATCGGTGGTAGACAGAGTAGTGTCAGCTGGCATCAACCAGCTAAGAAAGGAGTTAACAGAGCACACAAAGAGAATAGGTGAGTTGGAGGCAAGAGTTTCGGATATTGAAGATGATATACAATCCTCACTCACTGAGACCCAGCATTTCAAACATACACAGCAATAGATCCTAGATAAAATTGACGATTTGGAAAATCGCAGCAGGAGGAACAATCTGCGCATAGTAGGCCTCCCTGAATCCGTCCATCAGGACGCTCTAACCGACATATGTGCAAATCACATTCTGGCAGCCCTGGGCATTAACTTACACTGCACAGTGGAAAGGGCACACAGGATGGGAGCACCTTCCAACGAGAGACGATCTCCCAGACCGGTAATCGCTCGCTACCTTAATTACGCAGATAAAAATAACATTCTCCGGTCTTTTCACAATTCAAAAACCCTGCAAATAGATGGCCACAAACTCCTGTTATTTGCAGATTATTTACAGGAGGTCTCTAAGAAGCGCAAGGCTTTCCAACTGGCATGCTCTATCCTTTTTGAGAAGAAAATAAAGTTCACCCTAGCCTTCCCAGCCACACTGAAATTCACGGACCACAAGGGGAACCCCAAATCCTTCTCGGATTTGGAAGACGCTCTGCAATTCCTACATGCACATTTCCAAATTCCGATGGATGTATCGTGACTTCGTCCCCCGCTCACCTTTACGAGCCCAGGGAACAAAGGAGCCCCAGAAAAGATCCGGCGAAGAGGATGCGCTTGGTCGAGCTCTCCAGCCGGGGGCGTAAAGCTTAATGCAAGGGCAGTACACCTTTGCACCTCTAAGCCAGAGACCACAACATCAGGATAACCCTTCATTGCTTGGCCTAAGTCAAAGGACAAGAGGGGGGCGCCGCATGGCAAACGCGTTGGATCAGTAAGTGACTTTAAGTAGGTGACTAATCCGATTTTCTCCCCCCCCTTCAGGTTTGTTACAATTGGTTGTTATAACTGTTTGAAAATGCAAGGCTGCAATCAGAGCCTACTCACAGTTTTTTTTTTTTTTTGTTTCAAATATTTTATTCATATTTTGTCAACATACACATTAAGAGAGTCATTATACAGTCTTCAACATATATCTGTTTAGACAAGTAGGGGATACAATCCCGATGGTGTAACATATGATAGTGTTATTATAAATGTTAACAAAGAAACACAATACGTTTAAGTATGTTGTATCAAATATTAGTAAGCTAACTGTATGTTCAAACAGATTGTTCCGAGCAATCTCCGATTACTCTGACACGAAAGGGTGGGGAGGACAAGGACGAGACAAGGGTAAAAAGGACAAGAAGGTAAGGAGAGCGAAGGGAATGGGAAAAAGAGAGAAAAGAAGAGAAAAAAAAAAAAAGGGGTTTACATGTAGGGCACAGACTTCTTCCACATTCAGAATCCTAGAGAGCGCAGGGGGGGTGGACACTCCACCAACAACCCCCTGTACTTCACCGGACCCTCCTCACTTCTGTAAAAAAGCGAGAGGAAGAAGTAGGCGCAGGCATAGCTTATGTAGCAATTTTGGGGTCTGCTATCCACGCTGTTACACTACTTTACTAGGGTTAACTCTAAAAGGGAGTCAGATTTTCGAAATTCGGTCCACTTTTCCCAAGTTTTTGAGAAATGCGGAAGTTTGTCCTGGGCCAAGTGGATCATCTCCTCCATTGTTTCGATGTGATTTAATCGATGGATCCATTCTGAAATTGTGCATCCGAGCCGCATTTATCATGTGCATGGATAAAGACTTAAAATATTTTTTCCCCATCGACGGCGAGGTATGTAACAAGAATTGGGCTGGGGAGAATTCTATTTGGCAGGATGTGAGCTTCCGAATCGTGTCAAAGACTGTGCGCCAGTAGGGCCGGATGAGCGAACACTCCCACCAAATATGTAGGAGTGTTCCCCTCTCCTTCTCACATCTCCAACAGATATCCGAAACTGAGGGTGTAAATTTATGAATTAAATCAGGGGTCCTGTACCACCTTGTTTTTAATTTGTACCCATTCTCCTGAACACTAACATTGAGTGAGCCTTTATGTATGTAAGAATCGATGCGTTGCCAGTCTGTTTCTGTCAGATTCAGTTTCAGTGTCTTTTCCCAGAATTTCCTTTCCGCGTCAAAAAGCTTATGGGTACTCGAAAATAGTGAGTTATATACCGTTGAAATCACATGGCGTTGAGGCGTTGATTCAGAGCATAGAATCAACTCAAAAGTTGTCAACGATCTAGAGAAATGGTCTCTGCGCGTCGGGTTGTCTAAAAAATGTTTTAGTTGTGCATATGCCCAGAATGGAAAGGCGTTTGTCAGGGAGAGGTCCGCTAGGTCTCTCTGGCGTTTAAATTTGTCTTGTGAGAAAAAATTTTTCGCTAACATCTTCGCATGGGGCCACTCTGAGGCCAGAAAGGCAGTATTCAGTCCCTGGGGGAAGGCCGGGTTACCTTTAACTGGGGTGAGTGGGCTGAATTTTCCTGATGTGTTGTATGTTTTACAGGCTTTGGTAAAGGCCATAAGAGTGGTTCCAATTAGGGGGTGTTCCTCCAGTTCTTTTGGTATATCCTTGGAAGGGAACCAAGGGACTCGACCCAGATCGGATCCCGCAATCATTTTTTCCAGCTTAACCCACCCCTTGCGTTTAACGTGTACCTTCCAGTCTACCACTCTGGCCAAGTGACATGCTGTATGGTATCGCTGAAGGTCCGGAAGCCCAATTCCCCCTTGTGTTTTTGGTAACACAAGTTTAGACCAACTAATTCTCGCTGGCTTGCCTTGCCACAGAAAGGTTCGACACAATTTTTTATATTGGGAGAAGAATGAGAGTGGCAAAGCTGTTGGTAGTGTTTGCATTTTATATAATAAGCGCGGGAGGACATTCATCTTGACGAGGGATGCCCTCCCAAACCAGGAAATTGTGGGTACATCCCAGCGTTTAAAATATGTTTGTATTGCTTGGAGTTCCGCTAGAAAGTTTATTTTGTATAATTCCAAGAGGCGGTGCGGGATTTGAACGCCTAGATAGGTGATCGCGTCAGATTTCCATTGAAAGGGGAAGTTAGACTTACATTGTTAAACTAGTGCAGACGGTAGAGTTACGTTAAGTGCAAATGATTTGGGGTAATTAATTTGCAAATTTGATATATACTTGAATTTTTCGAGGGTGTCCAGAACAATCGGGAGGGTAGTTAGTGGGGCTGATAGAAATAGTAAAATATCATCCGCGAACGCAGTGACTTTGAATTCTTTATCCCTTACTTTGATACCTTTTATGTCCGACTGCGCGCGGATGTATCTTAGCAAGGGTTCCAGGGTGAGAATATATAAGAGAGGGGACAATGGGCAACCCTGCCTAGTTCCTTTATGGATGGAGAAGGCATTCGATAGGCAGCCATTCACTTTTACACAGGCTTCTGGGTTGGTATAAAGGGCTCCAATAAATGTTGTCATATGTGCTCCCAAACCCAGGGCGCCTAGGACCTCCATCATATAGTCCCATGCTACCCGATCGAATGCCTTCTCCGCATCCATTGCCAGGAAAAAGCCTTCCTGTTTGTTCGTCTCTAACCAATGTTGTAGGTTTAGGGTTTTAATGGTATTGTCCCTGGCTTCCCTCCCAGGGACAAATCCGACCTGGTCTAGGCCTATCCAGTTCGGGATATGGTAGGATAGTCTCATTGCTAGGATTTTAGAGAATATTTTTAAATCTGCGTTTAAAAGAGATATGGGCCTATAGTTGGCCACGATGTCTGGGGCTTTATTCCCTTTTGGAATCACAGCAATGTGGGCTTGTAATAGGGTGTGTGTCCCGGTCGAAGGTGAGGACAGGGTGTTAAAGGCTTTCAAGAAACTGGGAGCTAGAAGGTCAGGGAAGGCTTTGTAATAGGCTGCCGGGAAGCCATCCGGGCCTGGACTTTTGCCCGGTTTTGTAACCTTAAGGGCTTCCGTCCATTCCGTAAGGGATAAGGGGGCTTCCAGAGTAGCTCTATCCTCTGCTGACAGCGGTGTTGGGCAGTAGCGAGATAGGAAGTCTCTAATTGTGCTAAGGCGATGACTATCTCCCTCAGGGCGTGTTGTCTCTTCCCGTAGATGGTATAACTTACTGTAAAAGTCATGGAACTGTCTTGCTATGTCCTCATTGGTCACATGTTTTTTCCCTTTAGTGTCCGTAATATGATGTACGGTTCGCGTGAGAGTACGTTCCTGTGTGAATTATAGTCTAATAGTCTACCTGGCTTGTTCGCCTGTTCATAGAATAGGTTTTGGATTAGTTTGCGTCGTTTCTGGGCTTTAGAGGCAAGTTCTTGTAGTAGTAGTTTCCTAGTTTCAGCTAGTTCCTGTGCTACCTGGGTAGCTAGGGAACTTTTATGTTTCTTTTCCAGTTTCGCTATCTTCTCAGACAGCTCCGCCACTCTCCTCTGGGCCTCCCTTTTGTTTTTGGCTGATTCTTTTCCTCACCGCTGTCAGATCTCCAAGATCTGAAAGAAGCGAGGTGTCCATTCTCCATATGCGTGCGCTCTGTTCCCTCAATGGGAAAAGCAGTATCATTGTAATCGGATGGTGGTCTGAAATGACCATGTTCCCTATTGACGCTTCGTGGAGGCAGCCCAGGTCTGCCTGACTTAAAAAGAGGTAGTCTAGCCTCGAATAGCGACCATGCAGAGATGAGAAAAAGGTATAATCTTTAGTATGTGGATTGAGTGTTCGCCAGCTGTCATGAAGCGCCAGAGAAGCCAATTGTGTTTTGATTTGGCGTAATGCAGCGTAAGACAGGGAAGATGAACCATTGGATGAGTCCAGAGTTGGGTTTAGAGTCACATTAAAGTCTCCCCCCAGCACTAAAATGCCTGACCTGAACAAGGTGAGTTGAAGGAGCGTTTCCCTTAGGAATGATACTTGTTTGGTGTTTGGGCAATAAATGTTCGCTAGTGTCAAGGGCTTGCCTTTCCAAAGGCCTTTAAGAAATAAAAATCTGCCGGCAGGGTCTGCCAATTGCTCAGAGAGGTCAAATTGACATGATCTTGAGATCAATATAGAAACCCCTTTGGTTTTCGAGTCACTGCACGTGGCATGGTATACCGTTGGGTAGCGAGTGTCATGTAGGCGCTGAATCGCATCTATCCTGAAATGTGTCTCCTGTAGGAAGACAATCTGTGCTCTACTACGGTAGGCTTCTGCAAGGACATTACTCCTTTTCTCAGGGGAGTTAAGGCCCTTGGTGTTAAGTGAATATATTTTAAGGGATATTTTATCCATTCTGGTAGAAACCGCTGCCATTTT
>BLSH010252989.1:29859-40196 GCA_018402905.1 Glandirana rugosa | reverse complement strand
ATTATTGTTTCTTGCACAAAATTAAAAAGTGCATCTACATTGCTGGTTTAAAAAAAAAAAAAAAATTCCAAAAACTACATTTGCGGCCAGCGGTGCATTTCTTGCACAAAATTAAAAAAAACAGTGTTGGCTACCTCCTCCTCCTCCACCGCCACTTTCATCGCCTCCTCAACCTCAAACTCCCCATCCACCTCCATTTTTGATTTTTTTTATGTGATTTTAGCTTAAAAATTATTTTAAGTTATTTTCCTATCCCCATTTCTTTGTAGGGCACTTGTCCGACTCTTACCCCCATTTTCCTTCCTTTTGCAGACCTCTAGGACTTGCCAGGACTTTGTTACAGACATTTTTGTGCCTAAAAGTTCGGGTCCCCATTGATTTCAATGGGGTTCGGGGTCCGGGACAAAGTTCGGGTCAAGTCCGAAACCAAACTTTTTCCCGAAGTTCGGCCGAACCTGCAGAGCCTGAACTTCCAGAGGTTCGATCAACTCTAGCCGTGAGCCCTGCTTTCCGGAGGGAATCCACTACTACTTGTACCCGAGGCAAATGCGATTTCCAATCAGGGCTGTGGATGACAACATCACCCAGGTAGGCGGCTGCATAGGGGCTATGTGGTCTTAGCGTTTTGTCCATCATTCTCTGGACGGATGCAGGGGCACCATGCAGACCAAACGGCATGCGCTTATACTGAAACGACCCCTCGGGCGTAGAGAAGGCAGTCTTCTCCTTTGCTGACTCCGTTAGGGGTATCTGCCAATAGCCCTTAGTAAGGTCTAGGGCTGTTATGTACAGGGCATCTCCCAAATTGTCCACAAGTTCATCGACCCGAGGCATCGGATATGCACCAAACTTGGACACACTAGTCAGCTTTCTTAAGTCATTACAGAACCTGATAGTGCCATCGGGCTTTGGGACTAGCACTATGGGGCTTGACCAGTCATTGTGGGATTCCTCTATCATGTCCAACTCTAACATGTTCTTGATTTCCTGTGCAAATGCCCTAGCCTCCGGTATTCTAAAAGGCTTCATATTTATGTGAACACCTGGTTCTGTCATTATGTCATGCTGGATAACTGAGGTCAGTCATTGGTACCCTGTCCTTTTCAGGAGTTGGCACGGCCAATAAAGTCTCTCTGTCCTTCCACGGTTTTAAGAGATTAACATGATAAATTTGATCCGGCTTCCATTTCCCTGGCTGGTAAACTTTGTAGTTAACCTCCCCTACCCTTTCCATAATCTCAAAGGGACCCTGCCACTTTGCTAGGAATTTACTTTCAACAGTGGGGACTAGTACCAGCACTCTGTCCCTGGGGTTGAAAGTTCGGGTCTTGGCACTTCGATTATAAACCCTCCTCCGGGCTTCCTGGGCTCGCTCCATATGTTCTCATACCAGGGGCAGGACGGCTGCGATTTGATCCTGCTTTAAAGAGATGTGCTCTATGACGCTTCTATATGGGGTGGCCTCTCCTTCCCATGTCTCTTTTGAAACATCCAACAGTCCCCTGGGATGTCTACCATACAAGAGTTCAAATGGGGAGTACCCCGTAGGCGCCTGTGGAACCTCTTGTATGGCAAACATGAGATATGGTAACAAGAAATCCCAATTTCTCCCATCTTTGTCGACCATCTTTTTCAACATACTTTTTAGGGTTTTATTAAATCTTTCCATAAGTCCATCCATTTGGGGGTGGTAGACAGAGGTACGGAGATGGGAGATTTTGTATAACTTGCACAGTTCCTTAGTAACCATGGACATGAACGGGGTGCCCTGATCCATTAAGATCTCTTTTGGGATCCCCATCCGAATAAATACCTGGACCAATCCCTTGGCGATAGTCTTAGCGGAGGTATTCTGCAAGGGCATGGCTTCAGGACAGTGTGATGCATAGTCCAATATTACCAGAATGTGCTGGTGGCCCCGGGCAGACTTTACTACTGGACCCACCAGATCCATGCCAATTCTCTCAAAAGACACTTCAATTATGGGTAGGGGAACAAGCGGACTGCGAAAATGGGGCGACGGTGCAGACATTTGACACTCGGGGCAATATTCTCTGACATCTGCATACATCCCGGGCCAAAAGAATCTCTGGGCTATTCTTTCCCTGGTCTTCTCCATACCCAGATGTCCCCCCATTATATGACCATGAGCCAAGTCTAGCACCGTCCTACGATAGGGTTTGGGAACCATCAGCTGTTCTACCTTGTCCTCACCAAGTTTTACCACCTGATACAGTAAATTGTTTTTAAGAGCTATGTGGGGAAAAGACACCCCCCAATTAGGATCCACAGGTTCCCCATCCATTACCTTAATGTTCTCTCTGGCTCTAATAAGGGTGACACCTGTAATTGCTGTGTACAAAAATCCTCTCTCCTGACCTCTAAGTCAGGTGTCACATTTGGTCCACTCACATTATTAGAGTCAGAGATGTCCTTTGGTTTGGTACCCAGAAGCTGAGAGCTATCTTCCAACTCCTCCGGCTCCCCAGCCATTACAGGAAAAAAAAGAGGGTCTCCTCCTTCCTCGGTCATGCCAACAGTCTCCCCTTTCATTTGGCAAAAAAGGTCTGGTAAGAGTTCCTGTACTCCACCAACAGGGGAGCTCTATCCTCCATACTCCCTATGCCTTCCCATAACCTCCAAAAATGGGGAAAATCTCTCCCCACTAGGGCTTCATTAAGCAGTGATGGTACCACCCCCACTGAATGTGTCACTCTGCCCCAAGGGGTGTCAATCTCAACAACCGCAGTCTGGTAGTCCCAAGTGTCCCCATGGATGCAAATGACCCCGATAGTGCTAGGGTGTAATTTTGCAGGATTTACACAGTAACTATTGAGTAATGTCACAACACTACCAGAATTGTGCAGTGACTGGCTTCCCATCAACAGAAATTATACACGTGTCTCTCCATGTGTTCCTGACAGGATGGCGTACATGCAACCTGTGCCAAGACCTGTGCCAAGCCAAGACCTTCCTGGCTTCTTTGGCCTATCTCCAGGCCTAAAGTCCATAGTCTCCTTAGCCATAAAAGCAGTCTTATCAATCTTCCCCATGCCCTTGAACCCTGGAACAGTCTTACCGGGTCCGCCGGGTGATCTTTCCCCCCTAGATACATTGGAGTGGGGCGCAGATGGGCGCACAAGTAGCTCAGCAGCCGTGTATCTCTCCACGAGGTCCACCAGTTGGTTTGCCATTTTGGGGTCCCCATGACTTACCCACTTCCTCAAAGTACAGGGAGCGCATGCAGATACCAGTCCATGACCACAAGCTCCACAATCTAAGGGCCCAGGAAAGTCTCTGGCTGTAACCATTTCTTCGTGAGATGGATCCGGTCAAACATTTAGGAGCGGGGTGGCTGGTCCAAGCGCTAGGTCTACTGATGCACCCGTTGAGCCCGGACTGCCATGGTGACACCCAGGCGTGCAAGTATCTCTATTTTCTCGGTCAGTATCTCTGGGCCTTATTGGGTTCCAAATCAAAATAGGCCTTTTGGGGTTCTCCTGTCAGAAAAGGGGCTAATAGTCCCGCCCATTGGTCTTTTTGCCAACCTTCCCGCACTGCGACTCTCTCAAAGATGGCTAAGTATGCTTCCACATCATCTGCTAGTGTGAGCTTCTGCAGGTAATAGCTGGCTTTTACCAAATTTTGTTCCACTGGTACAGAAACTGCGGACCCCCTCTTTAATTCCAGCAAGGCCTCTGCAAATTGGGGATTTGTCTCCTGTTGTGCTGCGATGGCCTGACAATTTGCATCCAGCTGTGCTGCGATGGCCTGGCGATTCGCATCCTGCTTTGCTGCGATGGCCTGGCGAATCTCCTCCTGCTGAGCCTCATACTGTTGGCGACTCTCCTTCCACTGAGCTGCAGTGGCCTGTGCGACCTGGAGGTTGGTTTACCGCTGAGCCGCAGTGGCTTGTAGCAGGGTCTTCAATATCTCTTCCATTTTAAGGAAACTGCCCGCTGAGTCCGCCACGTGTGAGGGGTTAGCTCTTGTGGGGATCCCCTTTCCTGGGAAGAAGGCAGCTGACACAGCAGTTTTCTTAAAATCTGGCTTGCAGCCAGGTTTATTGGGAAAAAGGTTGCATCTCAAAATAAACAAAACAAAGTAAATCCTTGCCATTCAGGCTCTAACTGAAAATTTCAGCATACCTCTCTAAGCGGCGCTGGGCTTGTCCCAGACACACACAAAATCAAGTTAGTGCAAACCTTTCTTTTAGTCCACAGCACTAAGCACCTTGGGGTCAGCTCTCTCAGATGAATACTCTCAAAAGTCCCAGGGTAGAGCAAGCCTTTGCTCTCTTCCTGGTCATTTAAACATCACCTGAGAGTGACCTTCAGTGGACCCGAAAATCAAATCTGTAACCAGCCCTGCCATGGTGGCTGGGAAAACCCGGGCCGGACTCCACTTTAGTCCAATCCAGGTGAACGTATGCAAGGTGACAGATAGCGTCCATCTATCATCTCGCCTCGCATAACGTCACATTAAATACAGTATCTCACAAAAGTGAGTACACCCCTCACATTTTTGTAAATATTTTATTCAATCTTTTCATATGACAACACTGAAGAAATAACAGTTTGTTACAATGTAAAGTAGTGAGTATACAGCTTGTATAACAGTATACATTTGCTGTCCCCTCAAAATAACTCAACACACAGCCATTAATGTCTAAACCGCTGGCAACAAAAGTGAGTACATCCCTAAGTGAAAATGTCCAAATTGGCCCCGAAGTGTCAATATTTTGTGTGGCCACCATTATTTTCCAGCATTGCCTTAACCCTCTTGGGCATGGAGTTCACCAGAGCTTCACAGGTTTCCACTGGAGTCCTCTTCCACTCCTCCATGATGACATCACGGAGCAGGTGGATGTTAGAGACCTTGCACTCCTCCACCTTCCATTTGAGGATGCCCCACAGATGCTCAATTGGGTTTAGGTCTGGAGACATGTTAGAGCAGTTCATCGCCTTTACCCTCAGCTTCATAAGCAAAGCATTGGTTGTCTTGGAGGTGTGTTTGTTATCATGTTGGAATGCTGCCCTGCGGCTCAGTCTCTGAAGGGAAGGGATCATGCTCTGCTTCAGTATGTCACAGTACATGTTGGCATTCATGGTTCCCTCAATAAACTGTAGCTCCCCAGTGCTGGCAGCACTCATACAGCCCCAGACCATTACACTCCCACCCCCATGCTTGACTGTAGGCAAGACACACTTGCCTTTGTACTCCTCACCTGGTTGCCACCACACACACTTGACACCCTCTGAACCAAATAAGTTTATCTTGGTCTCATCAGACCACAGGACATGGTTCCAGTAATCCGTGTCCTTAGTGTGCTTGTCTTCAGCAAACTGTTTGTTTGTGGGCTTTCTTGTGCATCATCTCTAGAAGAGGCTTCCTTCTGGGATGACAGCCATGCAGACCAATTTGATGCAGTGTGTGGTGTATGGTCTGAGCACTGACACGCTGACCCCCCCCCCCCCCCCACCCCTTCAACCTCTGCAGCAATGCTGGCAGCACTCATACGTCTATTTCCCAAAGACAACCTCTGGATATGATGCTGAGCACATGCACTCAACTTCTTTGGTCGACCATGGCGAGGCCTGTTCTGAGAACCTGTCTTGTTAAACCGCTGTATGGTCTTGGCCACCATGCTGCAGTTCAGTTTCAGGGTCTTGGCAATCTTCTTATAGCCTAGGTAATCATTATGTAGAGCAACAATTCTTTTTTTAAGATCTTCAGAGAGTTCTTTGCCATGAGGTGCCATGTTGAACTTCCACTGACCAATATGAGAGAGTGAGAGCGATAACACCAAATTTAACACATATAACCCCATTCACACCTGAGACCGTGTAACACTAACAAGTCACATGACATTTTCACTTAGGGGTGTACTCACTTTTGTTGCCAGTGGTTTAGACATTAATGGCTGTGTGTTGAGGTATTTTGAAGGGACAGCAAATTTACACTGTTATACAAGCTTTACACTCACTACTTTACATTGTATCAAAGTGTAATTTCTGCAGTGTTGTCACATGAAGGCAGATAATAAAATATTTACAAAAATGTAAGGGGTGCACTCACTTTTGTGAGATACTGTGTATATATATATATATATATATATATATATATATATGGATGGGCCGAACACCGCAAAAGTTCAGACTCGAATAACGAACACCATTAAGGTCAATGGGACCCGAACGTCAAAAATCAAGGCTTATATGCAAGTTATTGGGCATACAATGGTTACAGGGGTCCAGGTCCTGCCCTGGGAGACATTTATCAATGAAAAAAAAGTTTGTGAAAAATGTCATTTTTAAATGAGCAGTGAATTTTGGATTTTTAAAGTGAAAGCATAAAAATGAAAAATTCCTTACAATATTGTGCCTGGGGGGTCCCCTTAGTCTGCCTGTAAAGTGGCAGATCTCTACCATGTCTAGAATATGCTACAGCAATAATTGCATTTATAAAGCCAAAAAAAAATACATTTTCCCAGCAAGCTGCCTTTATTTTGCTCAGCAACAGCTGGGGAGCCACTGTGTATGATGAGGCCACAATGCAGTGCACTGGGAACAAGATTAGAGATTTTTTTGGATAAATTCTGGTGTCACTTTGACTTTGGATACAAGTAATGGGTGCGGAAAAATTGGGCTTTGGGTGTCGGTGGTGCCTTCACGCCATAACCCTATAGAGGTGCTCTTCATGAAGGCAAGAATTGGCCTTTCTGTAAAAAAAAATGTAATGATATGCACCTGTCAAACAGGTGCAGAAAAATTGATCTTTGGGTGTCGGTGGCACCTTCCCACCGTAACCTTATAGAGCAAAAATGAAAGCAAAAATTGACCTTGCTGTAAAATCTGCTGCAGATTTTCTGAAAAAGGCCCAGACAGCGGAGCTTTGGGAAGTGGGCTGGGAGATAACAGCTTCAGAATGTGATAGAATAGGGAGGCTGCTCTCTACTCTTTCTTGATGTTGGCCTCCTTGGGGTTGTGCCGCCTCACCTTCAGTTTCCTCCTCTGCTCTATCTGGCACCCAAGTTGCATCAGTGACATCATCATCATCTCCATCTGCATCATCATCATTACCACTGGAGACAATTTGGCAATACGCTGCAGCTGGGAGAACATGAATGCCAATTTGTCTACCAGTGTTCTCCCCTCTCTCTAGGCTCATGTTCCTGTCATCCTCAACCTCATAACCAACCTCTGAATCCAGTAATGGCTGGGCATCATCAAGGTGCAAGTGGCTGACGCTGTGGTCAAATAACTCAGCTGACCCCTCCATGGCTGATATTGGGGCTATGGCAGAAATAGATGTGGACATTTGTCTCTGCTTGCGTGACAGAGGATGAGGAGGATGAGGAAGGTTTAGTAAGCCAGTCCACCACCTCCTCTGCATGCTGTGGCTGGATAGCATGGGTAAACTCACTAAACAGAGGAAATGATGCCCTGCCTGAGGACTGACCACCACGTCCACCTTTGCCTGTGGAAATATTTGTTGCTGGCCCCCTTCCAGTGCCAAGGGAATGTCTGCCTCTCCTTGTTGTCCTCCCAGACTTTTTTGGAGGGGGGGGGGGGTGCTTATTGGCAAGTGTAAAGACAAAGTGGAAATCTGTACGTAGATAAACTTTAATCAATGTAAAATGGTGTTTGATGCACTTTAATTTGAGTACTCACACTACACAGACACACTCCAGGGTGTAACCTGGGGGTAGCTCTGCAGTTTTTTGAAGCAAACAGTCCATTTATTTTAAGCAACCAAAATCAAATGACAGCTTTCTTCAGCCAAAGTAAATACATAGTCCAGCATCCTGGCATTGATAACTAAAAACAGCAGGCTCACTGCTAGTCTCCGGTCCCACAGCTCGGTAAGGCTCCTCCAGAGTCAGGGTGTCATGCCGGCCAGACAGAGGGATTCAGCAGCCTGTGTCTCAGTTGATACAGAGAGCTCACGTTTGCTGTCCAACTTGTTAGCTCTCTCTCTCTCGCTTCCTTGACACAGGTGCACTGAGTCTCTGCTGCCTTTCAGACCTCCCTCCCCCAGGTCTTAACCCCATAGGTACCGAAGTCCTAGGTATCTGGGTTTGAGACTCTGCAATTGTCCTTCTTAAAGGGACCATGACTCCAATATTGGGTGAAATATACCTGCCTTCTAGGACACATCCCCGGTGTCCTGTACACATCCCCCCCCCTGCCTCGACGCGGAGGTGTCTGAGGCAATGTGGGACACCCTACAGTGCACCCTAGAGAGAGCATCCGCGTTCTGGTGTTGCTTTCCTGGTCTGTGTTCAACTACGAATTTGAGCTCTTGCAATGCCAAAAACCACCTGGTAACTCTGGCATTTGTATGTTTGTTCTGTCTCATCCAGGTCAATGGGGCATGGTCTGACACCAGGCGAAACTTCCTACCAAGGAGAAAATAGCGTAGTGAGTCCAAGGCCCACTTAATGGCCAGGCACTCCCGCTCCACCACAGTGTAATTTCTCTCGGCGGCTGTGAATTTCATACTTAGGAAAACTATGGGGTGTTCCTCCCCATTGACCTCTTGGGACAGAACAGCTCCCAAGCCTTCACTGGAGGCATTGTCACGTACCTGGTGGTGGAGTCTGCAGTAGCCGAGGACAGCCTCTCTTACAATCCTGACTCAGGAGCCCCTGATATGGAGAACAGGAAGCTCAAGAGTGCAGAATGGCACGAGTGCTTAACTGGAACACAGGTGCGATGGTTGCAGGCAGGGCTGGAGATGCAGCGAGCTGGAGCAGATGGAAACTCCGGAGAACAGCTGACAAATAGCTCTGTAGGGCTGGACCAAGCAGGTGATGCTGAATGAGAAGGCTGGACCAAGCAGGTGATGCTGGATGAGAAGGCTGGAAGCAGACTGGAACAGACAGCAGCCAGGAGGATCTGGAACTGAGGAGTAGGCAGAAGGATGGTCGGACACAAGCCGGGTCGTCAACAAGCGGGCAGCGAGGTACCAAGGAGCAGGCAGAAGAATCGTCAGGGCAGGCAGATGGCAGCAGAGTCAGGAACAAGCCGGTAAATCAAGGAACAGGTATAGCTGATGAACGGGTAACAGGATACTCAGGAACGCTGTAGACCAAACGGCATTGGTCTCATGTCACTGTTCGGTTTAAATAGTCCCTTTGGCGCCAAGAATGATCACGAACGGGAGTGCGCGCTTTCCAGTTGCGCGTGCGCACGAACGCTCGTGCCGTCCGTTCCTTCGTGCACGCGCCTACGCACCGTGTTCCTTCGTATAGAAATACGAGTTCTTCTTCTTTCCTGACAGGCATCTGTTTGATCTACAAATTCCCTCGAAAGTCGGGAGCGACCAGTACTGGATACTGACACAAGGCTGATTTTTTTCCCTTTGTCAGGTCTGTGAGAGGTGCAGCAACAGTGGCGAAGTTGGGTACAAACCTGCGGTAGTACCCCACGATGCCCAAGAAGGCTCGCACCTGTTTCTTTGTGACTGGGCGGGGCCAGGCCTGGATCGCCTCTACCTTGATCACCTGTGGTTTCACCAACCCTCTACCCACAATGTACCCCAAGTACGTGGTCTCTTCCATAGCAATGGCACACTTTTCTGGGTTCACAGTGAATCCTTCCTTCTTTAGAGAGTCTAAGACCACCTGCACTCTGGGGAGATGGGATTCCCAGTCTGTACTAAAGATGACAATGTCATCTAGATACACTGAAGTGTATTTCTGATGTGAGCGTAAAGTTTTATCCATAGCTCTCTGGAAAGTAGCTGGAGTGGAATGCAAACCAAACGACATTCTTTTGTATTGGAAATGGCCATCTGGGGTAGAAAAGGCAGTCTTCTCTCAGGCTTCCTTAGTTAAAGATATTTGCCAGTAGCCTTTAGTGAGGTCTATGGTAGTAATGTACCGGGCTGGTCCCAACCTCTCTATCAGTTAGTCTACTCTGGGCATTGGATATGCGTCGAACTTCGATACCTCATTGAGTTTTCTGAAATCATTACAAAATCGCAGAGTCCCGTTGGGTTTCGGTACCAACACAATCGGGCTTGACCACTCACTCTGCGATTCCTCAATGATATCGAGCATGGTCCGGACTTCCTCCGACACTGCCTTCCTATGTGCCTCAGGGATACGATAGGGTTTCACTCGAACCTTCACATTCGGCTCGGTGACAATCAGGGCTGGACTGGGACAAAAATTTGGCCCTGGACTTCATCCAGACCGGCCCACTTTGCAGGTCTCTCGCATAATGCCCCCCCGTCTGTTGAGTCAGCGTCTCCTCCCTGATCCTCTCTTTCCTCCATGCTCCTCTGGTCCCCCCCCCGTGCTTCTCTGGCCCCCACATGCTTCTACATTC
>BLSH010252989.1:0-15159 GCA_018402905.1 Glandirana rugosa | reverse complement strand
ACCGTGTCCTCTACTTCTACTAAAAAGTTGTTATTACACAGTGAATGTCGTTGTCGACCGGGATATCCTCATCCGTTACGAAAACCTTGTTCTTAGACAGGGAGATTCGTTGTGGACCTTTGAGAGGGAAAACTTGATCCCCTACTAAAAACTTTTTATTACACAGTGAATGTCGTTGTCGACCGGGATATCCTCATCCGTTACCCAAACCTTGTTCTTAGACAGGGAGATTCGTTGTGGACCTTTGAGAGGGGAAACTTGATCCTCTACTAAAAACTTGTTATTACACAGTGAATGTCGTTGTCGACCGGGATATGTTGCTTAGAGGGACAGATTCTTGTTCCAAAAGCATTGCCTACTCCTATAGGGCCAGCTGTTGCTGTAAGTGACACATTATTGTTGAAAAATCATCTTCATCTCCTGTGCCATTATGTGATGAATGTTGGCCACCCAGTGTATCAGTAATTACTAATTTCTCCTTCTATTACAATTTCATATTATTGCTGCTGTAGCCCATGCACACAAGTGTGTTAGAGTATTGATGATAAAATAAAGTAATGATAACAATAATGATAATAATAATAGCAATGATGTTAAAATAAAAATAATAGCAAATAATGTTAAAATAAATCACTGTAAATCACAGTTTTTGCCAGCTTCTTAATCTCTGTTGTTGCTGCTGTAGCCCATATGTAAACTTAATGCTCAATTGCAAACCACTATGACATTAATAACATGCTTTACAGTTGCTGTTTTTTCAAAGTGCTTATTATAGTGCTCACAGGTGCTCCTTATAGTGCATACATATTATGGCTTGTATCTCTATATATGAAAAGTGCCGGTGCAATGTGTGCTATGAGTTTCCTTTGGTCTAAAACCGTTCAATTATACAGTCTATTTAAAATCTTGTATGCAAATATGTATGCATAAGACGCACAAGAAGTTTGCTTCTTTCAGGACATAACAATGACCCTAGTTTACTTCCAATCCGGAAGTCTTATCCTTGGAGGGGACTTTAATGTAGCCCTAAGCCCACTAGAAGATGGATCCCAAGGAACATCTTCCCTACCATTTAGAGCCCTTCGGCTAATCAAGATCCAATTACAAGAACTCCTATTACATCACTCATGGTGCACCCTAAATCCAGGAGTGAAAGACTATACTCCCCCCCCAACACAACCATTACTCTAGAGTAGATTATATATTTCTCACACAAAAAGATTTACTGTTCCTTTCCAAAGCTAGTATCGAACCAATATTTATATCAGACCATAACCTCATAACGGTCACCCTAACGCTTCCCAAGCGCCTTCAATTTACAGAGACATGGAGAATTGATTCTTCTCTGTTAACTGACCCTATCCATTCTTCCACTATCAGCAACCACATCTCTACCTTCTTTGAACTCAACAACACCCCTGACACCAATCCCCTTACTCAGTGGGAAGCACACAAATGCGTGGTCCGAGGAGCCCTAATAAAAATAGCAGCTACATGTAAAAGGGTCAACCAAGAAACAAATACAAAACCTCATATAAACACATAAAATGACTACAGCAAGACATGCTCAGATTAAACTTGAGTGAAAAGGCCACCAATTAAAAGAGGTGCTAGGACACAAGGTCAGAAGGAAATTTACCCTACCACAGAGGCTTTTTTATGAGCATTGCAACAAAAGCGGAAAACCTTTAGTTAGAGCATTACTATCTAAAAAAGCAAGCACTACAATACGTACGTTACACACCTCCTCCGGGCAGACGCTTTCCAAGAACAAGTTCATAAAATAAATGGCCCTTTATCAGCTGAAGAATTTAAAATCGCTATCAAACAAATTAAACTAGGTACGAGCCCAGGCCCAGATGGCTTTTCCATGGCCTATTACAAAACCTTTCCAGATTTATTAATAGACCCCTTTCTGTGTGCATTTAATCAACTTTCTAACCCAAACATTTCATCCAACAATCTCCTAGAAACATATCTCCGTCATCCCCAAACCCTGTAAAGACTCCACAGTCACCTCCAACTACCTCCCCATTTCACTTCTTAACACCGACTTAAAATTTTTCGCAAAAATTCTGGCATATCGCATCCTTCCCCTAATCACTAGACTAATCACAAAAGATCAAGTGGGATTTATTCCTGGCAGAGAAGTGAGGGACAATACCCTAGCACTGAGCATTCATTATTGGCCCACTAAAATAAAAAATTGGCTTTTTCCTTTCACTTGATGCTGAAAAAGGCATTTGACATGTTGGCATGGGACTATATTGAAGCTGTACTCTTGGCTCTGGGTTTGGGTAACTGATTGATCCGTGAAAATGGCCTCCTGTCTAGCGCCTTTTTCATAAAAAACAGTACCTGTCAGGGGTGTCCTCTATCCTACTTACTCTTTATTCTCACTCTTGAACCCTTTCTACGTTGTATCCGAGAAAACATGCATTGAGGTGTTACTGAGGACATTTGCTGATGACATTTTGTTATTTCTCACAGAACCCCACATAACCTTGCCCAACCTCTTAAACGATCTTCACCTGTTCCAATTTATAGCACACTGTTAGGAAAGCCAGTTTGCTGCAAAATGGAGGTGGATGTGGACCATCTTCAAACTGTGTGTGAAAAGTATAAATGAGCGGGAGAAGCCATAGCAGTGTTCTAAAATCATCTTCAAACTGTGTGTGAAAAGTATAACTTAGCCGGGAGAAGCCATATCACTGTTCTACAATCATCTTCAAACTGTGTGTGAAAAGTATAAATTAGCGGGAGAAGCCATAGCAGTGTTCTAAAATCATCTTCAAACTGTGTGTGAAAACTATAAATTAGCCGGGAGAAGCCATATCACTGTTCTACAATCCTCTTCAAACTGTGTGGGAAAAGTATAAATTAGCGGGAGAAGCCATATTAGTGTTCTAAAATTTAAAACAATAATATGGCTCTCTATGCGGCTGGAAGAACAGTAATATGGCTCTATCCCCCTGCAATAGGCTTTTCCCATACACTTTGAAGATGATTTTAGAACACTGCTATGGCTTCTCCTGCTAATTTATACTTTTCACACACAGTTTGAAGATGATTGTAGAACAGTGATGTGGCTTCTCCCGGCTAATTAAGACTTTTCACACACAGTTTGAAGATGGTCCACATCCACCTCCATTTTTGATTTTTTTTATGTGATTTTAGTTTAAAAATGCTTTTAAGTTATTTCCCTCTCCCTATTTCTTTGGACGACACTTGTCCGACCCTTTCCCCCATTTTCCTTCCTTTTGCAGGCCTCTAGGACTTTCCAGGACTTTGTTACAGCCATTTTAGTGCCTAAAAGTTCGGGTCCCCATTGATTTCAATGGGGTTGGGGGTCCGGGTCAAAGTTCGGGTTCTGTCCGGACCCAAACCCGGACCTTGTCCGAAGTTTGGCCGAACCAGCAGAACCCGAACTTCCAGAGGTTCGATCAACTCTATCCATGAGCTCTCTATGCCACCAGCAGCCTGTCCTGGCCAGCCTGCCTCACGCACCATTGTGGCCCTACCTACCGAGCCTAAGGTGCCTATGCCCGAGCGGTTTGCAGGAGACCGCAGGAAGTTTCAGGCCTTCCGCAGTTCCTGCAAACTATACTTTGCCCTCCAGCCACGGACCTTCTCCTTAGAGGCCACTAAAGTGGGGCTAGTGATCTCGCTCCTGCTGGAAGAACCCCAAGCCTGGGCCCACCGCCTTCTGGAGCAAAGGGCCCCACAGATCACTTCTTCCTAGCAATGGCCAAACTCTATGAGAACCCCCATCAGGCTGCTACGGCTGAAGCAGCCCTCCACGCCCTGCAGCAGGGCTGCCGACCGGCCGAAGATTATGTGTCCGAGTTCTGACGCTGGAGCGCAGACACCGCCTGGAACAATGTGGCCCTCCGCCATCAGTTCCGGCTGGGTCTCTCAGAGCCACTCAAAGACGAGCTGGCCCGCATCGAGGTCCCACAATCCCTCAACGCCCTGATCGATCTGGCTATCCAGATAGATCACCGCCTGCGGGAATGCAGAGCTGAGAAATCCACAGAGCCCGCACGTCTCACCTGGAGGATGTCCACAGATCCCGGCTATCCCGTCCTAACCCGGGCACTGCCTCCTCCTCCGTTCCACCAGACCCACTGGTGCCTGTAGGAATTGGGCTACCCAGCCCACCAATGACTTCAGAAGAGCGCCAGTGACGCATGTCGCAGAATCTGTGCCTGTACGGCAGAGGTCCCGGGCACCTGGTTCGAAACTGCCCCGCCAAAGCAGGCAAGGGCGCACCCCTTCCTTCTGAAAAAACTGTTGTACCTACCTAATGATAAGGTTCATATCCTGCTTCCTATTTCCTTACAGCTCCCCGATGGGGACATCAAAGTACAGGCCATTCTGGACTCAGGTGCATGCAGCTGTTTAGTTGATGCTGCTTTTGCAGCGCACCACCAGATACCCCTTCGACCTAAGGACCATCCCATGTTAGTCCGGCTTGCTGACGGGTCGGCCATTAAATCGGGCACCGTTACCCAGGAGACTATCCCTATGCTGGCAACCACGGATGGAGGTCACCGGGAGTTTTTACGACTGGACGCCATCGCGTCCCCACTCTGTCCGATCATCTTGGGCCTCCCCTGGCTCTGGGCTCACAACCCTACCATTAATTGGGCAACTGGTGAGGTCCTCTTCGGCTCCCCCTACTGTGTCCACCACTGCCTGTCGCAGCCCCGGGAAGTTTCCCTATCTGTGCTCGGTCCGAATAGTGACAAGGACCAGGAAGGACACCTGCTCGTCCCAGCACCCTACCACGACTTTGTGGATGTGTTTAGTAAGAAGGGGGCTGACGTCCTCCCACCACACAGACCTTATGATTGCCCAATTGATCTCTTACTCGGGACTGAGGTTCCTTTCGGCCGGATCTTCCCCTTGTCTGAAGTAGAATTGGCCGCCCTCAAGGCATACTTGGATGATAACTTTGCAAAGGGGTTCATCAGACCCTCCACCTCACCCGCAGGGGCGGGAATCTTCTTTGTTGAAAAGAAGGACCGCTCTCTAAGACCCTGTATAGACTACAGGGATCTTAATCGGATCACTGTCAAAAGCCGGTATCCTCTGCCTTTGGTCCCAGAGCTTTTTCAGAGACTCGGAACAGCAACAGTCTTCACCAAGTTAGACCTCCGTGGGGCATACAACCTAATCCGCATCCGGGAAGGGGATGAGTGGAAAACGGCATTCCACGCCCGGTTCGGTCCCTTTGAATATCTTGTGATGCCGTTCGGACTGTGTATCGCCCCAGCTACGTTCCAGCACTTGGTGAATGACATCTTTCGGGACTTCTTGGACCAATTCGTAGTTGTCTATCTAGATGACATCTTAATTTTCTCCCCATCTCTGGAAGAGCACCGTCAGCATGTGAAAAGCATACTTGCCCGCCTCCGGCAACACGGCCTGTATGCTAAGGCAGAAACGTGCACCTTCGGGTGTGCCAACATTTCCTTTCTGGGCTTCCATATCACCACCTCAGGCATCTCCATGGATCCACAGAAAGTTTTGGCTATTCTGGACTGGCCAGCCCCAGTTGACAAAAGAGGAGTCCAGTGCTTTGTGGGCTTCGCAAATTTCTATCGCAAATTCATTAAGGGCTTTTTGGCAGTGATATCCCCCATAACCCAGCTTACCAAGCAAGATGTACGCTTCCGCTGGTCTTCTGAAGCCTTTTGCAGGCTCAAGAAATTGTTCACCTCGGCCCCCGTCCTGAAGTATCCAGACCCTGCTCTGCCCTATACCCTTGAAGTGGATGCTTCAGAAACAGCAGTAGGAGCAGTCCTTTTACAGAGACGAGGTCCAAAAGCCTCGCTGCATCCCATCGCCTTCTTCTCCAGGAAACTTTCACCACCAGAAAGAAATTATGATGTGGGTGACAGTGGGCTGCTGGCAACTAAGTTTGCCTTGGAGGAGTGGCGGTACCTCTTGGAAGGGGCCTCGCACCCTATCCTAGTATTCAAGGACCACATGAACCTTGAGTACCTACAGACTGCAAAGAGACTGAAACCTTGTCAGGCACAATGGGCACTCTTTTTTTCTCAAGGTTCCAACTGCATATCACCTACCGGTAAGAATGTAAAGCTAGATGCTTTATCCCACATGTTCCATGTTCCGGAAGACCATTCCCCGCCAGATACGATTTTGCCGGCCCACAACTTCCTACTGACACAGGAAGACCTCCTTACCCGGCTCAGTCGATCCCTTGCCGGTCTCACCATATCACCGAATTCTGGACTTACATCAAAAGACGGGCTGTGGTGGTACAATAACCGGCTATACGTCCCACAGGAGCTATGCCCAACCATCCTTAACCACTGCCATGATCTCAAGTTGGCCGCGCACTTCGGGGGCGCAGGACGGCAGAACTACTATCCCGTTCATTTTGGTGGCCCCCGCTTAGCAGAGGACTGTAAGAATTATGTGGCAGCCTGTCCAGTCTGTGCCTCAAACAAGACAGAAAAGTCTAAAGCATGGGGGTTGCTCAATCCGCTACCCATTCCTGAAAGGCCATGGTCCCAGATTTCAATGGACTTTATAGTCGAACTACCACCTTCTGCTGTATTCAAACAATTTTTATAGTGGTAGACCGTCTCACAAAAATGGCCCACTTCATATCTATGAAGGGCACCCCCCACAGCTGCTTAACCACTTCCCGACCGCCGTATGCAGAATGACGGCCGGGAAGTGGCTCAGTTATCCTGACTGGACGTCATATGACGTCCTCAGGATAACAAGCCGCCGCGCGCCCGGGGGGGCGCGCATCGCGGCGATCGGTGGTGTGGGAGGTCAGTCTGGCCCCTCAGCAATGCCGATCTCGGTAAAGTGCTTAGATCCGAAGCACTTTACCATGTGACCAGCCGTGACCAATCACGGCTGGTCACAGTGTAATACAGGAAAGCCGTTTATCGGCTTTCCTGTACTCAGGTCTGCAGACCTGATGAGGGGAGAGCCGATCGGCTGCATCCCTGACAGGGAGGGTTTGTGCTGATGATTTATCAGCACAGCCCTCCCTCGGATCGCCACCCTAGACCACCAGGGATGTGCCCACCCAGGACCACCAGGGAGCCGATCTGGACCACCAGGGAGCCGACCAGGGACCACCAGGGAGACCCCCCTAGACCACCAGGTAAGTGACATACTGCTCAGTGCAACCTTCACTCAGTGCCACCTTCAGATGCCACCCTAGACCACCAGGGAATGAGCCCCTATCAATGTATATGCCCACCAGTGCCCACCAGTGCCCCATCAGTGCTCACCAGTGCCCCTATCAATGCATACCAGTGCCACATATCAGTGCCCACCATTGCCACCTACCAGTGCCCACCTATCAGTGCCCATCAGTGCCACCTATCAGTGCCCAGTGCCGCCTATGAGTGCCAATCAGTGCTGTCTATTAGTGCCCATCAGTGCCGCTTAGCAGTGTCCATCAGTGCTACATATCAGTGCCCATCAGTGCTTTATATCGGTGCCACCTCTCAGTACCCGTCAGTGCTGCTTATCAGTGCCGCCTAACAGTGCTCATCATCGCTGCATATAAGTGCCTCATCATCAGTGCCACCTCATCAGTGCCGCCTCATCAGTGCCAATCAGTACTGCCACATCAGTGCCCGTCAGTGTAGCCTCATCAGTGCCCACCAGTGATGGAGAAAATTTACTTATTTACAAAGTTTTGTGACAAAAATAGAGAATTTTTTTTTTTCAAAATTTTCGTTCTTTTTTTATTTGTAGAGCAAAAAATAAAAACCGCAGGGGTGATCAAATACCACCAAAAGAAAGCTCTATTTGTGGGAACAAAATGATAAAAAACCTGTTTGGGTGCAGCGTCGCACGACCGCGCAATTGTCATTCAAAGCGCAACAGCACTGAAAACTGAAAATTGGTCTGGTAGTAAAGTGTTCTAAGTGCATAGTATTGAAGTGGTTAAACAGCGGAAGCCTTTATCAAAGAGGTGGTGCAGTTACATGGTATCCCTGGCAACATTGTGTCGGATAGAGAGGTGCAATTTATGTCCCACTTTTGGAAGGCCCTATGCTCCTCCCTGGGTATCGACCTAGCTTTTTCCTCAGCTTACCATCCGCAGTCTAACAAGAAAACGGAGAGGACCAACCAGACCCTCGAGCAGTATCTCCGCTGCTATTCTTCATATGGTCAGGATGATTGGTTCTCTTTACTGCCAACTGCCTTGTTTGCATATAACAATTCAGTTCATTCAGCTACAAAGCAATCCCCATTTTGGGCAAACCTCGGGTACCATCCCACCTTTATGCCCGACCTGCCTACAGAGAATGCTGTACCCGCCGCCCTGGAGGTTACTCAATTCTTGAAAAGGAATAATAAACTCCTTCAGGAGACTATTGCCCAGACTCAGGAGTCCAACAAAAAGAACTTTGACAAAGGAAGGCGGGGAGAACTAATACTTCAAACGGGTCAACTGGTCTGGTTGTCCACAAAAAATCTGAAACTCTCCTGCCTTTCTAAAAAGATGGAGCCAAGATTCATAGGGCCCTTCCCAATTAAGAGGAGGATTAACCAAGTGGCTTAGGAGCTGGAGCTACCTCCGCCACTCAGCATCCATCCGGTCTTTCACGTGAGTTTGCTCAAACCTGTGGTCAAGGACCTCTTCCCTGGGCGCAACACAGCCCCACCAGAACCGGTCTTGGTGGACAGAGAGGAGAAATTCGAAGTCGAGGCTATCCTCGACTGTAGGAAAAGAGGAGGGAACATTCAGTTCTTGGTTAAATGGAAAGGCTATGGACCAGAGGAGAGCTCTTGGGAGCCTGAAGAGAACTTACATGCAAGGGAGCTGGTCAGAGCCTTCTGGAGAAAACACCCAATCAAGAGAGCCTGTTTGGGCATCCGGAGGCTGCCCCTTGGGGGGGGCAATGTTAGGAAAGCCAGTTTGCTGCAAGCCTGTGCGCATTGCGCGCGTCCGTGCGCAGCCATTTAAGCAGATGGCACCTTGCCGCAGGTGCTGTCCGTTCTACAGCGTTCTGGTGTACTGTGACCCCTGAATCTCCTTGAACAAGACTTCCTGTGACCCGGCTTTGTCTTGGACTTGTTGCTTTCTGCCTGCCCCGACCTCCGGCCTGTCTCCGACCACTCTCCTGTCTGATCCTGTGTACCTCTGCTGCCCGCACATTGCCAACCCTGTCTGCACCCCGACCATCCACCTGTCCCATCCTTCTGTACCGCACCGCCAACATTGTGCCAAGCATGAGCTCCAGTGGACCTTCACCCACCACCAGTGACCAAGTTCAGCCCTCGTGCTCCCCTGTGCTCCCGAGTTCCCTGTCTACTCTATTAGGGGTTCGCGAACCAGGGCCGTAAGAAAGGTTGTCCCCTGCATAAGTCAGACTCGACCATCAGCTATGTGACACACATCTTACAATCAATTAGACAAAATCTCATGCTTTATATATAACACTTCCAGAATCCCAAACTCTACATTGCAAAAACAATTTTCAATTTTCCTGGCAACATGAGGCTATAACTTACCTGGGAATTCAACTTCTATCACACCTCTCTAATCTATACTCCAAAAACTACTTGCCATTACTTAAGACCGTTATAGATGATCTTAGAAGCTGGAATAAGTCCAAAACCTCTCAGTTTGGCCGAGTGGCAATTATTAAAATTAATATTCTACCATGAATGCTATATCTCCTCCAAACATTACCTACCCGATTACCGATTTGTTTTTTTAACTCTATTAAAACAGCCTGTAGGCATTTCCTGTGGAACCATAAACGTCCAAGAATTCGTTTTGACTATCTTGCAAAACCTAAAACTAAAGGATGGATTGGTCTCCCTGATATCCAGCACTACTACTGGGCGTGCCATTTATAATGCATCGTAGATTGGCACATCCATGCCCGGGTGAAAGACTGGATAGATTTGGAAGATTCCTTTTCGCAAAATTCCATTAGCAGCACCATGTGGATTTGCGGCAATCTAACTTGGACTTAAAAGAACATCCCATTATTGGACCAACCCTTAATTGCTTTCAAGAGATCTGCACCAAATTCAAAATCTCCTCAATACCAGGTTCCCTCTCTCCTACTTTAAAGAACCTGGAATTTCCCCCGGGAATGGATGGCCATCCTTTCTCTAGCTGGAATCCTGATAGTTGTCTAAGAGTTTACCACCTTCTCCAGAATGGTAAACTTTCTATTCAAGAAAACAGTTACAAAATTCTTTCACGTTGGTATTGCACTCCCTCTCTTGCACATATCCATACCCAATAAATGCTGGAGATGCCAACAGACAAATGGCAACCTCCTACACATCTGGCGGGATTGCCCAACCATCTAATCCAATAACCACATACCCTGTAGAATACCTTCTTCACCACTAGGTGTCTAGGAACACACCGTACTTCAAATCCCTGGCCATGATGTTAATCAACACAGCTAAATTGTGCATACCTAAACTATGGGGCACCTCAAAAGTCCCATCCCTCGCTGACTGGTATAAACGCATAGACAAGCTCATCCATTTCTGTTATTTTATCTTGATCTCGCAAGACTCTACCGCCAAATATACACAGCTTGGGCATGTTGGAAACACTTCCGTACCCACAATGAGTACTTGCGGGAGATGTACCTCTCCCACACCCAGACTTGAGGTCAGAATGGCCTTGCTATCATCAACAAGCACAATTTTTTTTAACACTGGCCTCTTGACCTGTTAGATGGATATCACTGTACTATACTAAACCTTTTTTTTTTGTATTAACAGCATTTATTGATAATAAACAAAAAGAACATCTCCATTGCACAATGCACAATATAAAAGGGAAAAGAAAATCTCTTCCCACACATAAAGCAGGCATTCATAGCATGTGTTGTACCATTACAGATATTTGTCATAACACAAGGCAGGTAAGCAACTGTATATACTTCACAGCAACATGAGCTTCTATCGAATATCTCCCTCCTTTCATCTCCCTGGCCCCTCCACACACATCCTCACATGCATTAAATACTTGTTTCAGGTGCCTCCAACCACCTGTCACAAATTTTATTATATTTTTTGGACAACCTCTATGACTATATATGTATTTTTTATAAGGCAGTGTAGCATTAACCTCCTTTATCCAATCAGTGACCCTAGGGGTGGTGGTCTCATCCACGTCTTTGCTATAGTTTTCCTGGCCAGGAATACTGTCTCGTGTAGGAAGGACTTGGTGAACTTATCTGTGTCTTCATCTGGGAAAATGCCCAGTAAACACCATTTCGGGTCTAGGGTAAGGGGAGACCCCATAGTGTCATGCAAGAAAGCGACCACCTGTTTCCAGTAATCTTGAATGCGAGGACACGCCCATACAAGGTGATAGAATGTCCCGTCTACAGAAGGGGCAAAAGTCAGATCTCTCTTGGCTAATTCTATGTAGTCTCAGTGGCGTGAGGTATGATTGGTGTAAGACATATAATTGAGTAAGTCTATCGGATAACTTGGGAGAGACTAATTTGCAAGTGCCAAGGGCCTCACTCCAGTCCCCGTCCTCCATATCACCACAACAGTCCACCCATCTGGATTTAAGTTTATATGCTATTCGTGTAGATGTGGGGGTAATTAACATGTTATAAAAGATGGAGATCAATTTATGAGAGTCTGAGCTTTTGATCATGTCCATTAAGGGATTAGATTCCAGCACAGGGATCTGTTGGGGGAATTGAGTCTGGATAGCATGCCTGACTTGAAGGAATCTGAAAAACATAAGATTCTGAAGTGCAAACTCATGTTTCAAAGTATCATACGTCTTGAGGGTTTCAGCTGAGAGGATATGGGATAAGTAGAATACACCTTGTCTACACCATGCTTCTGAATCAGGCAAATCTGTAAGTTCCGATAAGTTTTTATTATGCCACAAAGGGGGGAACTCATTATACTAGGATATTTCTAATTTACGGGAGGCTAGGTCCCAAATCCTCCTATAATGTCTCAACACAATGTTGACCCTCTCATCACCATCGCTACTCCCTCCCCCAACCGCCAAGGCATATATTGGGTCCGCCACACCATGAGCCCATTGTGGGCAGAGAAGGGCAAGGAATCTTTGTTTATCTGTTTTGTCAAGGTGAAATATATTGGATAACTGAGCTGCAACATAATAAGCGCCAAAGTCAGGCAGGGCCGTTCCTGCCAGTGTAGTTGGGTGCTTAAAGAGATGCCATGCCAGTTTGTGCCTACTCTTTCCCCATACAAATGGTTTAAGCAACGCATCTATAATTTTGAAGTACTTCAGTGGTATGTATACCAGGGAATGCCAGAGGATGTAGAGAACTTTAGGGAGGAGGATCATTTTTATTAAATTAATACGCCCCATTATTCCAATGGGTAATCTAGCCCAGACCTGTGTTTTATGTTTAATCAATGTGATAAGGGGTTCTACGTTATTAACAATATATTCTATCGGGGAATTCATGGCTAGTACTCCCAAATATTTAATATTGCTAACCCGCTGAAGTGGAAGCAGAGACTGAGCGTGGGTAGGGGGTGTAGAGTCCAGGGGGAGCACCTGAGATTTCTCCCAGTTGATCCGAAGCCCAGAGAAGGATCCAAAACTTTCGATCGTTCGAAGGGCCTCAGCCAACGACAGTCCCCGGTCTGCAATGTGTAGTAAAGTGTCATCAGCGTATAAAATGATTTTTTCTTCTAAGTCTCCCATGTACAGCCCCCGTATACGCTCATTGCTCCAGATTGAAATGGCTAGTGGCTCAGAGGCAAGAGCGTATAGCAATGGGGAGAACGGGTATCCCTGTGGGGTGCCTCTAGTGAGTAGAAAGATATCTGAGGCCCATCCATTAGCTACCACTCTGGCTGTCGGATTTTGGTAAAGCACACAAACCCATTTAAGGAATTTGGGACCAAACCCAAACTTGGTCAGGAATTTCCACAAATAACAGCACTCCACCGAGTCGAAGGCCTTGGCCTTGGATTTTGATATCTACCTGTAGTAGTGAAATTGGCCTATATGATTCGAGTACATGTGGGTCTTTGCCCGGCTTAGGAATTAGGACTATGGTGGCTTCACTCATCGTTGGCGGTAGGGTGACGTGTTCTAGCATATAGTTATATAGAGTGAGCAGTTTCGGGACGAGAATTTCACTATACTGTGAGTAAAACTCTATGGGTAGGCCATCAGAACCCGGTGTCTTGGATCTAGCAAAACTGGAGATTGCATTTGCTATCTCCTCTGTAGTCAATGGGGCTTCCAACATCTGTACTTGGGGCTGAGATAGTTGAGGGATGGGCAGGTCATCCAGAAATAGATCGATTTGCCCGGAGTCATGAGGAACTGTGGTGATATACAGAGTGCAGAAATGGCTACGGAACATCTGTGTTATTTCGGCTGGGTCTGTCACAATTTCTCCTGAATGTGCATATAGAGAGATCACTATAGGGGGTCTATCTTTGTGGTGTGCCATAAATGCTAAAAGTTTACCAGCCTTTTCCCCGTGTTCAAATGTCCTTTGCCTAGAAAAAAAGATCTTCCTATTGGCCTGTTCATAATGTATTTGGTCCACTATCCTGGTGTGTAATTTTTAAAGGGCTAGGTTGTCTTGGGTTGGGTCTTGCTCAAATTGTCTTTCCAGTGTGGTATGTTTGGCGAGTGCTTTATCTACGTGTTCAGAAGTGTGTGTCTTAATTCTGTTAATGTGAGACGTAAGGGTCGCTCAGGCAAGGAGTTTAAATGCCTCCCAGACATTAATAATAGAAGAGGAGTGTTCATTATCTGCAAAAAACTGAGTCCAGATGGTCTCAATCCCATCTGCCTCCGACAAGAGCGAGAGCCAGAAGGGATTCAAACGCCACCCCCTTGGGAGGACTAGAGTTTGTAGATTTAGTCTGATCCAGTATGGGCTGTGGTCCGATAATAACCTCGGACAAAACGCTGCTTCCCGTAACTGGGGCAGCAAGGTCTGGGAGATTAATATGAAATCTATACGTAACATCGTATTGTGGGACGAGGAGAAGCAGGAATATGCCTTAGCAGATGGGTGAAGGGCCCGCCAAGTATCCAACAGGTGGAACTGCGAGATTAGCCTGGCAAACCTTGTCAGACCACTGGGGGTGCATGCATGGCCCGGATGCACCATCCAATCCATTCTTGCATCTAGGACGGAGTTAAAGTCACCCATCCAGATAACCAGGATCGTTGGGTGTTTGGCCATATACTCCAGACCCTCCATGATCACCCCAATAGAGAACGGCGGTGGGACATAAAAGGCTAGGAGAAGTAGCATTAACCCTTTTATCTTGGCCTGAAGAAATATATACCTGCCCTAGGGGTCAGTGGTGAGGTTGTGCAGTTCAAATTGTGCGGTTTTTGCTATGAGTATGGACACCCCCCTGGCATACGAGGAATAGGTTGAGTGGTACGCCCAACCAATCCATGGGCGCTGAGGGCTAAAGGTAAGTTACCATCTAAGTGAGTCTCTACCAATACAATGACCAGCTGTAGTGCACTGTGCAATAATGTAAACATTCCCCACCCAACCCGACACCAACCCCAACTAGTGCCGGTATAATCCCCAAACTGTAACCAAACTCGATTGTCGGATGAATTACTCATGACCGACAAACAGAACAGTCCCAAGAAGAGTCCCAGGTGAGTAATCACTGTCAAGGAGGCATAGGGATGCATCCCCCCGAAAACTTGGGGAGACGCATTCCTCCACCATCCAAGTAGATCAACAAACCAATATCTGTGGGCGACCATCACCCGGGGTGCAAGTTCTCCTTGAGGGTGCAGTGGGGGAGAACTTTCACTGCACGTGGGTGACACTTTGTAGAGCTGCCGTTGCTCCATTATGGAAAAAGTCTGTGGGTGTCCAGGTGCATCAGGATAGGCTCAAGACAGCCGGGAGCCCAAGTCTGCTACAAACGTTCACTGTCAAATGGTTACCATTCACCTACCAAAAAAGTGCAGGGTATATGAAGTAAATGAGGGAAGGGCTGGCGAAACAGAATAACATAAACAAAGGATAAATGGCCGCATCCTCCAAGAGATAGAATTAGCAGGGCCATCTTAATAGCATCATGGGCCCCTGGGCAAAGTAATGCACTAGGGCCCCCACAAGCCTGCACTACCGCTCACCAAACGCAACCCATTTAAATAAAAGGGTC
>BLSH010252886.1:151689-165688 GCA_018402905.1 Glandirana rugosa | reverse complement strand
CTAGGGCAGTTCCAAAAGACATGGTATATGGTCCCCATATTTTCGCATCCTCTAAAACAAAGGGGGGATGCTTGGGGATAGAACTTAGCTAAACGAGTGGGAACCAGATACCATCTAGTCATAATTTTAATGTTAGCCTCCCTGAGTGTTGTGTTATGGACCCCTTTACTGGATCTTTCTAGATTTGAGTGCCAGGTCTCCACATCCCATTCGATATCAAGGTCTCTCTCCCAACTCAGCATAAAAGAAGCTTTCTCAGTAGGCTCTGATAGCAAACCATATATAAGGGAAATTCCAGCTCTCATATCCCTGGCTGAGGAGCACCACTGTTCGTAGGGTGTGACTGAGAGGAGATTCGATGGGCCTGCCTTAATAGAGTTTAGGAAATGAGAAATCTGGTAGAAACGGAATCACTCTGTATGAGGCATCTCAAGCTCCTTCAAGCAATGTTGAAGTGTAATTGGGCCGTTTGCATTAAAGAAGTGCCCAATACGGTATAGCCCTTTCTGAGTCCACCATTTAAAGGCTTCTATATTCATGCCTGGGGGAAATTGGGGGTTGTGAAAGAGGTGCGATAAAGGGAGCCAAGGGGATATTAATTTATTAGATTTACGTATTGAGTCGCACAGAGAGAAGGAGTGGGATAATGTTGGAGACATGACTAGAGGTCTGGATTTAGAGGGTTACCATATTAGGAAATCTATGGCATTTTTGGGGATGGATTGTCTTTCTATGTTTATCCAGTCTGGTTTCGGCCCAGGAATATAGATAGTGGAGATTTGTGTGAGTTGGGCTGCTTGATAATAGAGCCAGAGATTGGGGAGCCCAAGACCTCCTCTGGATTTAGGTCGGAAGAGGATGTTTTTGGATAGACGATGGCCAGACTTCCCCCAGATAAAACAGATGATTTCCTTTTGCAGTTTGCCCAGTTGGCTTTTAAGGATGGGGATAGGTAGAGAGCGAAACAGATACAGAATGCGTGGTAGGAGCGTCATCTTTATGGCATTGATTCGACCCAACCAGGACATCTTGCATTGGGCCCATTGGGAGAGATCAGACTTGAGTTTCCTAAACAGGGAGGGGTAGTTATGTTTATATAATAAATTGTAAGAAGAGGATAATTGTATGCCCAGATAGGGGATGGAGTTGGTCCTCCAACTAAAAGGATAACGTTCCTTTAGGTGGTCGACCTCCTTCTGTGTAGTGAAGATGTTTAAAGCCATTGTTTTAGAAATGTTAGCCTGGAAACCGGACACCCTCCCAAAATCAGTGAGGAGGTTAAATATGTTGGGGGTGGATTCTAGAGGAGTAGTTACGAAAAGGAGGACATCGTCCGCAAATAACGCACATTTTTGGGTCAATGAGCCACAGCTCACTCCACCTATATTTGGGTTGGTTCGAATTCCTATAGCCAGGATTTCAATTACAAGGGCAAATAACAATGGGGATAATGGGCATCCCTGTCTGATACCTCTAGATATTGGAAAGGAATCAGAATAATGTCCACATAACTTAATTTTAGCCGTCGGGAAGGAGTATAGCGATTTCAAAGTGTTCAAAAATTTGTCTCCAGCTCCCCATTTTGTGAGGACCGCAAAGAGAAAAGGCCAAGAGACTGTATCGAAGGCCTTTTGCAAATCTAGGGAGAGTAGGAAGCCTTCCTGGGGGGTTCTGCCATCCCAACCCGATTTCATGAGCGAGATAACGTCGACCGCCCTCCTGACCTGGTCCGGACCTTGTCTCCCTGGGATGAAACCCACTTGATCTCTGTGTATGTAAGAACCTATGAACTTAAATATCCTATTTGAGAGTATTTTGGTCATAATCTTTAAATCTATATTAATCAGAGAGATGGGTCTGTAGTTACTGACCTCGCTTGGATCTTTCTCAGGTTTTGGGATGACCGAGATAAAGGCTAGGTTTGCGTTAGCTTCGATAGGTTTCCCAATTTGCAGAGAGTTGTAGAACCGGACCATGTAAGGAGAGAGGGCATCCTGGAAAGTTTTAAAATACGGGGAGGAGAATCCATCCGGCCCTGGGGCCAAACCATTTCTCAAATTTTTAATTACCTCTTTGACCTCAGTTTCTGTGAACGGAGACTCTAGGGCGTCTCGGTGAGCTTCAGATAGGGTAGGAAGTGAGATCTTGTGGAGGAAATCCTCCATAATGTTAGAAGAGGTTAGATCTTTTTGGGAGTAGAGCTGCTTATAGAATTCATTAAAAGTTTCCATAATTTTTTGAGGATTTTGGGATAAATGTCCGGCAAATGTTTTAATTTTAGGCATAGAGAATGAGCGAGTCTTGGGAGACAATTTATGGGCAAGGGAGGGCCCAATTTTATTGTGAGATAAATAATTTCGGCCTAAAGCCCACGCTATCTTTTTCTCCGAGTTTGAAGTGAGAGCTAAGTTTAAAGCTAGTCTGGCAGATTCCAGTGTTGATAAAGATAAAGCGGTGGTAAAAGCGAAGTCCTACCACTCAATTTACGTAAAGCGGAATCCTGGAAATCTAGCTCCCCTTTTTTGATAGCGCAGAACCAGATCAAGTACCTGGGGATATGCATAGGGCGAGATCCATCATCACTTTACTCCTTTAACTATCCACCGCTTATTTCGAAAATTATCAAAGACCTCTCTGCTTGGCAGCCTCTTCCCCTCTCACTCTTCGGGAGATGCCATCTTATCAAAATGATCCCGTTTGCGAGACTATTATACCCCCTCCAAACGCTACCTCTCCTCCTCAAACACAAAGATGTGCAGACACTCCACTCGGCTTTTGCTTCTTTTAATATGGAAGGGCAAGAGACCCAGAATCAACCTACGCAAACTAGGGTTGCCGAAGAGTGAGGGGGGGGGGGCTGGCCTGCCAAACATAAGACTTTACAACCTGGCCTGCCTCTTGAGAAACGGTCTAGACTGGATCGCAGGGAAAAACACCTACTCCAATCTTGATCTGGAGAGCGCAATCGCCTCTCCTCATTCACTACCAGCTATCTTACACACGAGGGTAACCTCACTCCGACCCAACATAAAACAAAACATAGTTCTCAGAGACACCATCCTGGCCTGGAGAGAAACGAGGAAAATCCTTCATATACCCTCCTCGTATTCACCCTTCCTACCCATAGCTGGCAACTCCATGTTTCCCCCCTCGATCGATTCACAAGCCTTCAACATGTGGGCTTCCAAAGGTCTGAAACTAGCCTCCCAAATGCTACACCCAGACCACAAAACTTTCAAAACCTTTTCAGATCTCAAAGGAGAATTTAAATTGCCATCAACACACTATTTCCCATACTTGCAAGCCAAATCCTACGTTACCTCTTGCATAGGCAATCACAGAAACCCTGGCGCCCCTTCCTTCATCGATAACTTATTATCACAGGGTAGCTATTCCATCTCCCAAATATACAGGCACTTATCCCAACACCAAATTGACAAATATGCATCCCAACAATTCAAACCCTGGGAGATAGTCCTTGACAATGCACAAGCACCCACACAAATTTTATTGGGCTACAAAAAGGTTTGCTCCCTAGTGACCTCAGAAATATGGAGAGAGACGCAATTTAAGTTGGCCCACAGAGCCTATATGCCCATGATTTACTCTCCAGGGGATCCGAAACAGGGCAGCTGCCCTTGGTGCCATACCCAGAGACCCACCCTGCACCACCGACTTTGGCTGTGTCCTTCCATATCCTGCTTCTGGGACAAAGTCTTGACACTCATTAGCAAAGTCAACAACGAAAATATTCCAAAAGACCCCATCATATGCCTCTTCAGCGGCAACCCTCAAACAGCCTCAACACCTCAAGCGACACCGCCATATTCTGACTGGGCGCATCTGTGCCTCTTGGCGGCAAGACGCGCTATTATGCAGTCTTGGATCCAGCGCTCTCCCCCGGGGCTGGATCTAGTCAACAATATTCTCATATCCCTGCTTTATCTAGAAAAACAAGATACCATAAATACGAACCTCACCGGTGTTAAGAAATTCTTTAGGCGTTGGAGGAAATTTATAGAATACTCTCACAACCCAGAAGAGATAAATGCCTTTATGCAACCCTTCAGTCTTTCAGAATGGTACTTAAAAGCGGATCTATCTAATTCTCTAGGAGGACTCAAAATTTTGAGACCTTAACCCCAGTAAAGATTCCAGTCTAACCACTCCCTTGACGTTCAACCCTCCCAACCTTTCCTGAGACACCTTTCACTTCATAACTTAAGCCACAAGCGAAAACCATTGAGACATCCTCTCTTACAAGCCCTGACTGACTTGGTTAATTACAATATCACCATCCCTCAACGTTAAAATATCGTTTTAACGTTTTACATATCTATTCACCCATGGTTGAATCAACAGATGTGCCATTGGCTCAACCATTGTTATGTTACTGCTGTATCTCGATAGTCTACATGATTGTTACCGATACTTGCCTTTAAGAACAATGTATTTCTTTTGTTGTACACCCTGGAAAATGTTCAATAAAGCATGTTTAAAAAAAAAAAAAAGATAAAGCGGTGGGATTTCTTTTATGTTGTTTGCTGGCTAGATGAAATTCTTTCTCTAGGTTTGAGATATTTACTTGGCGCTCTCGTTTTAAAAGGGAAGATAATTGGATTATCTTCCCTCTCAAGACAGATTTGTGGGCTCCCCACAAAACGTCTGGAGTTATCCCCTCTTTGTCATTTAGGGCAAAATAGTCAAGTATCTCTTTTTCTAGAAGTGTACAGTGCACCGGGTTGGAAAGAATAGATTTGTTTAATCTCCAGGGTTGAGGGCCAGAAGAGGTGGTGGTACCTTCGAGTAGCATTAGAACTGAAGAGTGATATGACCAAGGAACATCACGGATAGTTGCCTTTTTAACAAGATGGATGGAGGATGTGGGAACGAATATATGATCTATTCTGGCATATGTCCCATGTGGTGCAGAGAAGTGGGTATAGTCTCTGTCACTCGGGTTTAATTCTCACCAAGTGTCAATGAGACCTAGGGAGTACAGTAGCCTAGCAATATGCAGGCTTTGTTTTAGGGCTTTCTTCAGCCGGGGGGTACCCCTAGTGGTTTTATCTTTAATGTGGTCGAACGCTATATTGGAGTAATAAGCAGTTGAACACAGCAGTATGTTCTCTCATCTCATCACCTTGTCTGCTTCTTCACAGGTATGCGATTCTCAAGCAATTCCAAACTGTCTGACTGCTTTGCAAAATTTCTGCTATAACTGGGGTATGCATAAAAGTTTTGTACTTGCAGCTTAGCCATTTGTTAATGAGAGATTCTCACCTCCCCTTGTGATCAGAGATACTCATCTTTATGACTGGTCTGTGTCTTTCTGACCATTCCTCCCCCAATTTCATGTGTTCGTTATCAGCCCCTAATTGGAGTGTGGAATATTTCCTCATTTGATCACCTTTGTATAAATTGAGTTGTGTTCATGGGGGGAAGGCAGAGACAGGGGGGTCTTGGCAGAGTAAAGTTTGCTGCCATGAGTAAAGTTTTTGCAGGAGTAATAAGCAGTTGAACACAGCAGTTTAACTAAAGCAGGATAACGAAAGCAGCAAAACACGACCATCAAGGACTCTACTCCACTCTGGACTGACCACAAACCACCACCTTGGAAGGCATCCTGCAAGTCTGAAACTTATCCCCACCACCCCTTAATATGTCCCCTCTGCTTTGTCTTCTCATACTTGCATCCTCTGCTTTCAAATTCTCACTTCTTTTTCCCCCTTCTCCACCTAAAAACTTGTACATATCACCATCACTTCTACCCTCTCCCTACTACTGTTATCATCACCTCCTGCTAATACTTAATGCACCTGCTGAGCCACGCACAAGGACAGGGAAGTATGTGCACTCATACACATCTCACTCCCATCTTACTTTCCTCACCCTCCTCCTTCTGCTAATTTCTGGGGATATCTCCCTTAATCCTGGTCCTTCGGGATTTCACACCCATGCTCGGCACCCTCCCTCCTCCAGCATCAGCCGCAATCCTAATCTTATCTCTATTCCTCTGCTCCCAACAACCCCTCCCACCTTCTCATGTGCCCTCTGGAATGCCCGCTCTGTCTGCAATAAACTCACTTCTGTCCATGACCTTTTTGTCTCCCACTCCATTAACCTTCTTGCAATCACAAAAACATGGCTGCAGGAGTCGGATTCTGCCTCACATGCAGCTCTCTCTCATGGAGGCCTCCACTGGACTCACTCACCCAGACCCAGTGGACGGAAAGGAGGTGGAGTTGGTTTGCTTCTATCCCCACTGAGCACCTTTCAAGTTCTGGCTACCCCTCCCTCTTTATCCTTCTCTTCTTTTGAGACACATTGTATTCATCTGTTTTCTCCCATTTCTCTAAGGATTGCTGTGATCTATCGGCCTCCTGGACCAGTGTCACGCTTCCTTGATGACTTCTCTGCCTGGCTACCGTACTTCCTCTCCTCCACGTTACCCATTATTATCCTTGGTGATTTCAACATCCCCACCAATGTTAACAGCCAAGCTGCATCCCAACTTTTCAAATTAACCTCATCCTTTGACCTTACACAATGGACACAGTCCCCCACTCACTCTGATGGTAATACCCTTGATCTTGTCTTCTCCCAACTTTGCACCCCCTACAACTTCACCAACACCCCCTTTCCTCTTTCTGACCACAACCTCATCACTTTCACATTGTGCTTGTCTCCAACCACCTGCTCCACCAAGCACAAAAAAAAAAAACCCGCAGAAACTTTCGCCACTTTATTCCTTATCTTTTCTACTCTGCAACCGACCACCTCCATGACAAAATCTCAGCCCTATCTTGCCCTAACCTGGCCACCTCTATCTACAACAGTTCACTTTCATCCTCACTGGATTCTCTTGCTCCTCTCACCTCACAAAATGTCAGGCCCAGACCATTACAACCTTGGCAGACCGACGACACCAGAAACCTTAAGAGACAGAGCCGTGCACTGGAGCGAGTGTGGCGTAAAACCAAATCCCAGAATGCGTTCACCCAATATAAATCTGCCTTCTTAAAATACACTTCTTCCCTCCATGCTGCCAAGCAAACTTACTTTGTCACCCTAATTAATACTCTGTCCTCCAATCCTCGTCGTCTCTTCTCTACTTTTAACTCTCTACTTTCTCCACCGCCACCTCCACCCAGTCACTCGCTCACTGCTCACGAGAGTGCAAACCACTTTAAAAACAAGATTGATGCAATTCGTGGGGACATCTCCACTGCCCAGAAATCTTACCCACTTAACATACCCTATACAACTTCACTCTCAACGCTCTCCTCTTTTGACCTTGCTACTACCGAAGAGGTCTCTAAAGTTTTCTCAGAAGCCCACCTTACCACCTGTCCCCTGGATCCTGTTCCCTCACATCTATTACAGTCACCCTCTTCTTCTATCTTATGCTCCCTCACCCACATCCTCACTGGATCCCACCATCCTGAACAACTTAAGACCAATCTCCTTGCTCCCGTTTGCATCAAAACTTTTAGAACGAATGGTCTACAACCGTCTTAGTTCCTACCTCACTGACAACAACCTTCTTGACCCCTTACAGTCTGGCTTTCGCTTGCTACACTCCACTGAAACTGCCCTACTAAAGCTCACTAATGACCTGCTAACTGCTAAAACCAATGGCCACTACTCCATACTCATACTACTCGACCTCTCTGCAGCCTTTGATACTGTTGACCATCCCATCCTCCTTAACAAACTCCACTCTCTTGGCCTTCGAGACTCTGCTCTCTCCTGGCTTTCCTCTACCTGTCAGAGCGCTCCTACAGTGTGACCTATAACTCTGTTTCCTCCTCTCCACTTCCTCTTTCAGTTGGGGTACCTCAAGATTCTGTCCTTGGACCCCTTCTCTTCTCCATTTACACCTCCTCCCTTGGTCTGTTAATAAACTCCCATGGCTTTCAATACCACCTCTATGCTGATGACACACAAATCTATCTCTCTACTCCTCACCTCACTCCTTCAGTCTCCTCTCGCATTACTAACTTACTAACTGACATATCAGCATGGATGTCATACCACTTCCTCAAACTCAATCTTTCTAAAACTGAGCTCATAATTTTTCCTCCAGCCCATGTCCCTCCCCCTGACTTCTCCATCAAGATCAATAATACAACTATCTGTCCCTCCCCTCATGCCAAGGTCCTAGGTGTAATCCTGGACTCTGACCTGTCCTTTCAGCCCCAAATCCAATCACTGTCCAAATCGTGCCAACTTCACCTCCGAAACATCTCCAAAATACGTCCCTTTCTAACCGCTGACACTACTAAGCAACTTATTCACTCCCTTGTTATCGCTCGCCTTGACTATTGTAACTCCCTCCTAATTGGCCTACCTCTCCGCAAGCTAACCCCTCTTCAGTCTATCATGAATGCTGCTGCCAGACTCATCCACCTTACCAACCGTTCGGTGTCCGCCACTCCTCTCTGCCAATCCCTCCACTGGCTTCCCATTTTCCAAAGAATCAAATTCAAAACCCTAACCATGGTATACAAAGCCATTTACAATTCTGCCCCAAGCTACATCACAAATCTTATCTCCAAATATCGCCCAAACCGTCCTCTTCGCTCCTCCCAAGACCTTCAGCTCTCTAGCTCCCTTGTCTCCTCCTCACATGCTCATCTCCAGGACTTCTCCAGAGCTGCCCCCATCCTCTGGAACTCTCTACCCCAATCTGTCCGCCTATCCCCTACTCTGTCCACTTTTAGGCAATCCCTGAAAACTCATCTCTTCAAGGAGGCCTATCTTGCCTCCAACTAACAACGGAATCTCCAACTCACCTCATCAGTTCATCCCCCACTGTCCCTACCTTTTGTTTCACCAGCCCCCCCCCCTTAGATTGTAAGCTCACAGGAGCAGGGCCCTCTAACCCTCTTGTTTTAAACTGTACTGTTGCTGTAATGTCTCTTTATCTTGTAAAGCGCTGCGCAAACTGTTGGCGCTATATAAATACTGTATAATAATAATAATAATAATAATATTGGAATCGCCCCCCATTATAATTCTCCCTTCCAGATGTGGGGCCAAGTGGTTCAGCATGGATGCGAAAAAGGGTGCTTGTTTGTGGTTAGGTGCGTAATAAGAGATAAGTGTGTGGGTTGCTCCATTAATGAGTCCTTTAACTAGGACATATCTCCCTTCCTTATCCCTGATTGTCAGACTATGAGTAAATGTGATAATTTTGGAGAAGAGTATTGCTACTCCTTTTTTCTTTGCTTCCGCATTGGCTAGGAAAAATGTGGGGTATTTATGGTGGATATAAGACGGGTTATAGGTGGATGGGAAGTGTGTTTCCTGTATAAGGAGTATATCGTAACCCTTATGATTATAAAAGTCAAAGGCCTTTTGTCTTTTACTTGGGGAGTTCAGCCCTTGAACATTATGTGAGGCAATCTTGTAGATTGCCTTATGGTGGGTATCATCAGCCATTAAATGAGAGCGCGAACTCCGCTTCTGTAATTGTGTGACTTACCCCTACGTGTAGGAGAGAGACCCTGAGGCCCAGCGGAACGTCTGTGATAATGTGGAGATTGGGATGTTCGAGGTCCGGAATCCATTGGGACACCTGCATGAAAGAAGAGGTTAGCTGGGTAGACAAATTAGGGGTTAGAGAGAAGAATAGAGGTAGAACATACAAGATAGAAGAGGGGGGCGTCAGGTCGGGAAGGACCCAAGGTCCCCTATGGGGGGGGGCGGAAACGGTCCCGCCCTTACCCGGGGCTCTAACCTGGTTAGAGCCCTGATAGAAGGCAGCTCAGATATGAGGGCCTTTACTGAGCATCCGGGGGCAATGATTGCTCCCAGATCCTACAGTAGGAGTGCCACAGTCTCCCCTCGGCCAGAGGGACCCCCAAGACTAAAAATAAGAGGTGGGGGGAATCCTCCGGACAAGGTAAGAGGTGGGTATGATAACCATCTCAGAAAGTATTATAACACAAATCTACAAATATCAACCATAACTGTAAATTGTAAGCAACTGTTAAATCAGAGAGCCCATATCTTGTGGGCGATATATCAGTACATGTCCCAAGGGCAATGTGGTCAAGGGACGTTTTTACTCCCCAGTCATCCACAGGTGGGTATAAGTTCCAAATCCCCTGGGGTATGATCAGGAGGGTGTTTGGCGGTCCATAGCATGTGGGATCTTAGCTCAAGAATCATGTGTAGATTTGGACCTCTTTTAGGAAAGTAGTTTGTCCCCCGAAGGAGACTTGAGTGATCGTAAGCGAGGAGGGGGGAGGAGGTACATACCCATGGTATAATTAGGACTTTCTCTCAACTAGGAGGGGGGAGGTAAAGAGACCGATAGGGATCTGTTACTTTAAATGAAAATATCTGAGATAGTTAGGGTAAGTTGAAAATGAAGATTTCCTTCAATTAAGTCAGTATCGGCATCAGGGGGGGACAGAATCTCGGATCCTCTTAGGTTTTTGTTTTTGCCAGATGGGGATCAGGGGGCTCCCTGGTGGTGGTTGTTTGGAGGAGCTGTGGCGTTGATCAGATGTGGGTGGGGAAAGCTCCTGAGAGATTAGGTCCAAATGAAGCAAAAGTTTCTCTCCATCCGCCAGATTGGAGAAGTGGAAAGTCTTATTTTTGTATTGGAAGGACAGATGGAATGGGAAGCCCCGCCAATATTTTATGTTCTTTTGGGTAAGGACCGTCAGTAGAGGTTTGAGAGCTCGCCTTCTCTGGATGGTGGTTGGCGATATGTCCGCAAATATTTGTACAGGATGGCCTTGAATATTGATGGCATCGGCTTTACGGGATTTTCTCATGATCTCTTCCTTCACCCCATAATGATGCGTTTTCACAATGAAGTCCCTTGGGAGACCGTCTTGGCGAGGTGGTTGTAGAGCTCTATGAGCCCTGTCGAGTTCAAGCTGTTGAGTTGTGATGTCTGGTATAAGGTTCTTGATGAGTGTGGTGACTGCTCCGTTAACGTCCGTGATCGATTCTGGGAGTCCCCGGATGCGAAAGTTCACCCTCCGGCTCCTGCTCTCAAGGTCATCAATTTTTGTGAGGGCGGAATCTAGTTGGTCTTGTAGGGTTTGGATACATTTAGTGTTCTGATTAGCACGGGCTATCGTGTTATCCACAGCCTGTTCTATGTTGTCCATTCGCACACCTAGGCTTTGTCGGTCTGCCTTGATAGAGGAGGTTATCTGTGCTTCTGTTTGTGCCAAGCCAGAGGCTAACATTTCAGAAAATTTGTGGAGAAGTAAATTCAGCTCTGGAGGACCTTGTGGTGTAGGCAAAGTTTGTGGATGAGTGAAGGGACCATTTGGGGTGCAAAGTGACGTAGGGCTTCCCAAGGGAGAGTTTGGCAGTGGGGAATTTAGCATTTCCTCCATGGTTCTCCCCAAAATTGATTCGGTGGAGGCTGGGGAAGGTAGATGATTTGATGTTGTGATGGGGGGGGGGAGCAATACAAAGGTCTGAAGACTGTTGGGATGCAGGTGGGTCAGCGATGGAATCCTCAATAGTTGTCATATTGACTTGAACAGGGGGAGACGCCTTTGTAGTGAGCTCCAGTGGTTTGTCCTCAAAAAGGAGCTGGCGGTGAACCTCTTTTTTATTATGAGGCCCAGGCATGAATGAGGGCACTAGCAGGATCAAGCCAGCTAGTCGTAGGGCTCCCCTTGTGGCTGAAATAAAGATGGGCTTATCAGTATAGTCAATAGTCTTCCCAAAGCACAGATTTGATGGGTTATAAGCCTTTAGGGTCAGGAGCTCTCCTGAGGGCGAATGGGCATCTCACAGGACTCCCCAGGTGATTGCAGAGAAGAGAATCTCGCCTAAGATTTCAATTGCGGATTGTGCCTCACTGTATAGGCCCGAGCCGCGGCCTCTAGTATGCGGCCTATGCTGGTCGGCGGCTTCTCCGTGATAGGGGCTTTATGTGTGCCCACTCTGGGGGGGGATAGCAGGTCCCCAGAGGGCTTGCTTCAGGTGTGATTCGCCTCACCTGGCGGTTCCGGATTCTAGTGATGGATCAGCAGGCTGGCTGGTGATAAGTAGGCCGCAGCCGCAGCCACGAGTAGTCCGTCGGGTCCGGGGTCCACACCGGTATGTACGCGGTTCGAGCCCGTCGCCTCCCTGGGTGCACCTGCCGCTCTCTTGAGTTTTGGTGGGGTCGTGATGTGGAGGATCCGACCGATGCTCCTCTGGCTGGGATCCGAAAGGCCGAGGGGAGACGGAGCTCCGGAATTAAGCTTCCATTCCGGACGCCCCGCGCATGCACACTCCCTATTCTTCCTTTTGATTTTATTAATCTGCTGGATTAGTAACCCCCTCAGATAAGCCTTCAAGGTATCCCATACCACACCCACTGGTGCTGATCCAGTGTTAAAGTTGATAAATTCCCCCAATGCCTCCATTACTTCCCCAGGACCTTCCATTATCTCCAACCAAACTGGATTTACTTTCCAATTACCCACGCTACTAAGCCCCTCCAGTCGCAGCGACACCAACATAGGTGAATGATCCGAGAGTCCCCTGGGCAAATACTCGGCTCTTTCCACCAATTCCAGGGCCTCCCTATTGCCCAGAGCCATGTCTATCCTGGAGAGTGTGGAATGCGTACCGGAAAAACAAGAATACTGTCTTCCCTCCGAATTCCGCACTCTCCAGAGGTCCACGAACCCCGCCTCTTCAAGGAGCAAGGAGAGTCTAGCTTCCTTCAAACTGTCTCTCCTCTTCCCTGGAGGAAACCTATCCCGACATCTGTCCAGCACCATGTTAAAATCCCCCACCACAATCACCGGGACCCCAGGTTTATCCAAGACAAACTCCATCAACTTGTACAACGTCTCTGTGGGGAACGGAGGGGGGATATATATGTTTGCTAGGACCAACTCTCTATCTTCTGTGATAGTATGCAGGAAAATATAGCGTTTCGCATCATCAATCACAGATTGCCTAATGGAAAAGGGAGTTCCTTTTTAAATAAATATGCTGACACCCCTTGAGTAGCTTGTATGTACTGAGTGATATTGTTTTTGGAACCGCCTGTTTTCCATTTGGAGGACTACATCTCTCGATAAGTGGGTCTCCTGTAGACAAATTATTTCCACTTTACATCTCTCCATTTTTGAGAAAATTGCTGCCCTTTTGGCGGGGCTTACCATACCTCTCACATTCCAGGACCCCACTTTCAACCTTTTAACTTACATCATAGAGTAAACTTAAAGAAAAAATGCAAAAGGAAGAGAAAGATAAAGAAAAATAACAGGAAAACAAAACCACAAAACTGGTCCCTTTTCCTTAGATACCCTGTACTATATACACAGTAATAGGGGGAAAGAAACCCCCCCCTTCTCTTATTTATATTGTTTGTCCTAATTTTATATATATCCAATGCCTTATTCTGTGTAGATGCCACACATAACGGCTACCTTTATTATGCAAATCTAAGTTCCTTTGTGCTGTAAGAAAAGTGCTAGTGCACTTTATATATATTTGTGCCTTACGAATTTGTGTCCAATGTATAAACCATTCATACCTCATTCCCTTGTGCCACACACATTCCTGCTCCATTGTAGACATACCTTCCCTCCCCATCCCTCCCCCTCCCCCCGCCTCACCAGGCCTACCCCACAGATGCCACATAAACCTCTTTTCATCCTTTTCACTGCAAATTGTACCCTTTATGTTAGACATCACCAACCAATCCCATCCCATACTCCCTCCCCCCTCCCTCACACACTTTGCTCCAACCTTCACCATTGCTTTCCTATCCCTCCCACCCCCTCCCACCCCTCCATGGGCCACTCTCATGATTTTACATACTACTCCCGCTCCCAAAGTAAGAAGAACAAAAAAAACAAAAAAAAAAACACCTCGTTCTCTCCCTTCCTTTCCCCTCACCCTCTACCCTATGATGCATCTAATTTATGCTTGTTATCCTCTAGCCATCTTGTAACCTCATCAGGATTATCAAAAAAGTGTGTCCCGCCCAGGGCTGTAAGCCTGAGTCGGGCCG
>BLSH010252886.1:139061-151679 GCA_018402905.1 Glandirana rugosa | reverse complement strand
CCACATAAACCTCTTTTCATCCTTTTCACTGCAAATTGTACCCTTTATGTTAGACATCACCAACCAATCCCATCCTCCCTTCCCCCTCCCTCACACACTTTGCTCCAACCTTCACCATTGCTTTCCTATCCCTCCCACCCCCTCCCACCCCTCCATGGGCCACTCTCATGATTTTACATACTACTCCCGCTCCCAAAGTAAGAAGAACAAAAAAAACAAAAAAAAAAACACCTCGTTCTCTCCCTTCCTTTCCCCTCACCCTCTACCCTATGATGCATCTAATTTATGCTTGTTATCCTCTAGCCATCTTGTAACCTCATCAGGATTATCAAAAAAGTGTGTCCCGCCCAGGGCTGTAAGCCTGAGTCGGGCCGGGTACAATAAAGCATATGTCACTTTAGACTGATGCAGCCTGCGTTTGATATCCAAGAATTTGGCCCTTCTTTTCTGTAGGTCCGGGGAAAAGTCAGGATAAATGAAAATTCTAGTACCATTGAAAAACAGGTTTCCCTTCTCCCTGGCCTTCTGCAATATCTTAACTTTGTCCCTGTAATTAGACACTTTTGCAAGCAGTGGCATGGGAAACCCCCCAGCCGATGGAGGCCTGAAGGGTACTCTATGAGCTCTTTCAACATAGAAAGAGGAGGAGAAAATTTCTGTTCCCATCACATCTTTGAGCCATTTTTCTAGAAACTCCTCTGCCGCTTTGCTCCGGGAGACCCACCACTCTTATATTGTCCCTCCGTAGCCGATTTTCCATGTCATCCATTTTGGCAGTGTTAGCCTCCATTTTATCCTGCAAAATCCTCAAATCCTTTTTGAGGGGGTGCAATTCATCCTCTACCATCCCCAGCCTCTCCTCCATGGCTGTCGTCCTTTCCTGTATATTCTGAAGATCGTGTTTTACTAGGGAAACCTCTTCTCCAATCCCCTTTATTTGCTCAAACAGTTCTGTTAATGTAGATCTGCAGATATTAACCACCATTAAGTCCTCTTTCAATGAGGGTTCAGAGTCTGGGATGGACTTACCCTCCCATATCTCGGTGGGTGATTTAGATAGATCCAACTTCTCTCCTTCAATGGTGCTTGTATTTGCTGTTGCCGCTTCCTGTCCAGTTGCATCTTTTCCCTGGCTTTTCCTGCCCCCTTTGCTTCCCTGCTGGGTTTTAATATGCCCTTGCTGGCTTCCCTTGGTGGGGGTCTGGCCCGAAGTATGGCTCGGGGTGTGCGCAAATTTCTCCAACTTGGCTGCAACTGACTGACCTTCTTTGGTTTTGTCCTTTGACTTCTGAGAATTCAAGCTTTCTTGGGGGCCCTGCTCCTCCCCTTTCTTTTTCGTCATTTTCATTTACTTTGGTTTCAATAGCTCCACTACTTTTTCAGGACAACTGACTTGACTTAGTATGGCATAAATCCCTAATGCAAGAGGGTCAGAGAGATAACACAAATAAAAAAAAAACAAAAAAAAACGGAGTCTGTAAGTCCACTGTCCTATACAGTTACCAAGTAAATTTAATAGTTTTTATGTAAAAAAAAAAAAAAAATTATTGCCAACTTCTATAGCTCTATTTGAGCAAGTAAATAGGTACAGGTGAACAGGTAAACGGGTTAGCTATCTTCTAGCAGAGGGAGACAGGAATATAGACTCTACAATTCCAACTTTTAGCTCTGGATTAAAGTCATTTTTACTCACAGTTACTGCTGATTCCAGACCCAGCTGTGCATTATCCTTCAAGTCAGGGATATTTCAGGCTCCGTCCTTTCCCCCTCTCTCACAGGGGTTGCTTGGAGGGTTCCGACCACAAGGACCGCCGGGCTTCCTCCCCTCTCTCACAGGGGATACCCGGAGGGCACCGTTCAGAGCTCCTTCCTCCGGACCCCCCACCTGAGACGCAGGTTAATAACACCAGACACCAGCTGGGAAAACTACCGCATGGAGCTAGTGCCCGCTGTCTCCCTCCCTGTCTCCCTCCACCGATCCCTCCGAGCTCTGGGACAGCCACGGGGCCAGCCGGCTGGCCTCCCCCCCTTGTCTCATGGGAGGATGATCCTGCACTGGCCGCCACTTGAGGACCGGACACCGCTCTCGCCGTGCCCGTCTCCCGTGACTCCTTGCCCTCTCTCACAGGGGCCTTCCCCGCTGACTCCAACCACTGATCCCGGGCCGGACTCAAGGGCCCCGCTTCACCACACGCCGCAGTTGCTGGCGCTAGTGCTGGCAGCGATAGGGTCTGGCTCCAGTGCTCCAGGCGTCTCCTGTTTCTCCTCCCCCTTCTCACAGGGGAGCCCAAGGAAAGCCCAAGGAAAGCGCCAGCCGCTCGCCCCTGCTTGTCCGCCCCGTCACCGCCCAGATGCCGTCCTCTTCCAGGGTTTTACATGACGCTGGGTGCGGGAGCTACCCTGCACACGTCCTCTCACTCAGGCATCCTTGCTGCCAGATTGATGTGTTTAAATGTGAGAATGGAGCAGTGGACAGGTTTGGGAGACTACAAAAGGGTGATGAGCAAATTATCTCCATTTTCAAGGTAACTATGCAAGGGATTGGTAAATACAGGACAAGTGGAGTTGGGCATTAGGAAAAAAATCACCAAACAACTCCTGCGCTCGGATGCATCAATTAAAGGAGGAAATCTGACCATGAATAGTAATTGATTCTTTCTGGACGTCACTCTCACTTAGCACTTGGTGGTCTTGCTGCCCTCCTCAGGACCATGGGAATCCGAATACAACTAAAGAAAGATACAATGAAGAGAGGGGGCGCACCGACCTAGTGTAATACCATAAGACCATTTATTGAAGGTAAAATGAAGCATAAAATCTACTCACAAACGGAGCAGTATAAAAAGCATATAGGTTGAACCAGTCGGTTTCCACCACACCAGGGGGGGGATCCAGACGGCGTCTTACGCATGGCTAACGTGTTTCCAGGGCGAACTCTCTTCCTCAGAGCCTAGCGACCAAATGGACTGTCCCTCTTAAATACCTGGGTGTAGGTGAGTCAGAAAGTCTCCCTGCCCCTCCAATGGGTGGGGCACTACGGGGGGGGGGGGGAAGGGGAGGTGACCATCTCCAATAGGTAGATAGACACTCATACACTGTATCACCTTGCTGACCACCTAGAACCAGGTACATTTAAGCATATTGATATTGATATTCATTCAATGGATACATCAACACATTTGCACATTCAAATAGGCAAATCCAGACATATGTATAAGGATAAATGCGTATATATGCAGGGAAAAGCGGAATGACACCCAGGGAAGCATCCGCATGGCACTGATGTAAAATACCCCACCAGGTTAGAGACCATAGGCTGGATCTAAATATAAAAGTAAAAGTAAGACATACCTTAGTAAGTCCTAATAGAATGCAATGCTAGACTCCCCATCTTCATGATGTGTGATCACTAGCGCCTGTCACATGCAAAGATGATCAGTGTGTCAGACGGCTGCTGCAGGCATCCACAACCTGTGGAACGCAGGGATAATCAGGAGTGATTACTTTGTCAAATGACCGTTGCTGGCATCCACACCACTGTGGAACACAACCCGGCTCGGAGACTCGGAAGTGGGAGCGGAAGTGATTTCCATACAATCCCCTCCGGGTCCTTCTCAGCCAATTGGCAGCCACCCACTACCATAGGAGAGGATGACGGCGGAGGGACGAGACCCGCCCCTATCTGAGGCTCAGGCACATGACGCTAGTCACGGCAACCACTCGCCGCCACCCGGTGGATACATCAATAATAAAAAAGAGAATGGGCAATTGCTAACATAGATAGTGCCGCGCTGCATACATCCTGAGGGTCATATCCATATAGAGGGACATCCGTTCGTACTCTATACTTAGCCCAAAGCAGGACCTCTTAATACATTTGTGAATATGAAACACCAATAAGGGAATACAATAAAATATATATATATATATATATATATTCATATACGAGAGGAGAAGGTTTTGTAGTGTTCAAGCAGTTCAATAATACAATTACAATTACAAATATATTTCTTTAAAAATATATATATATATATGAAATATATAAAATATAAAATATATATATATGAGACGACCAATGTACACTATCCACATATGATCTCATAGGAATAAAAGATTTTCACCACCCATACATATACGGTGACAGGGAAAAAAGCCAAAATAATCTTATACTAAACAGGGAGGGTGATGAATAATTCATAAATAAATAATTAAATAATTCGGTGGCAGGGAATAATGGTGAACCCACCCAGGCACATTGGTGTGTATAATATATGCCTATACGTACCCTCATATATATGCACATGTGTGCACATACATACAAACATACGCATATGTACACCCATGCACACACGTTCCCACACAGGTGTGTCCATGCGTGCGTGGGGAGGGGTATTTGGAAAGAAGATGACAAGGAGGCCAGGAGACCAAAAAATACAAAAAAATACGAAGAATACGAAAAAATGGGTTGCCGGAGCATCATGCAACTGGGGGAGCGAGGGGACCGATCACCTAGACCACCATACTAACGGACAGACTGCAATTCGATCTCCTCGTTTAACCCCTTAGGACTTAAAGAGTCAAGCGTAAAAATCCAAAAAGCCTCCCTGTTGCATAGTCTCCGATACTTACTCCCACTGTCCATATGATTGTCCATAGCCTCAATCCCAAACACTTTAAGGCCCGCTAGATTGCCCTCATGTTTCTCTGTAAAGTGGCGGGGGACGGAATAGTTGTCCTTGAGGGTAGAGATGCTACTTCTACGTTCATTCATTCTCATCCTCAAGGGACGTGATGTACGCCCCACATATAAAAGGCCACAGGGGCAAAGTAGGCCATAGATGATGAATGAGGTTCCGCAGTTGATGAACTGCCTGATCTTAAAGGTCTTCCCACTGCTGGCTACTACTTCCTTTTTTCGATGAATCATAAAACTGCAATCGGCACAGTTTGCCACCCCACACCGATAACTACCCTTCTGGTCAAAAAGAGTAGACCAAGGGCTGGTTAGCTGCCTCTTATCTCTTTTAACCCGACTGGGTGCTATAATACTCCTCAGTTCTTTTGGTTTCCTAAATATTACATCAGCGTTAGGAGGGAGGGTTTTAGCCAAAAATGGGTCCTGTCTCAGGATCTTCCAATTGCGTCTAAAGATCCTTTGGATTAGTGTAGCCTTGTTGTTATGCCTAGTACAAAACCTGACGTTCCCCCCTTGAGGTTCAGTTGGCTTCATAGAGCCACACTTTTCCACAGCAGGCTCTTCATCATACAAGGCCCAGTACTTTAAAAAGGCTTGGTCCAAAAGGTCTTCATCGTAACCCTTTTCTCTAAACTTATTTTTCAGGGGTACACTTAGCTCTTCATAGTCTCCTAGTGCAGGTACGTTTTAGCCTACAAAATTGCCCGAGAGGTACATTTCTGATCCATCTCAGATGATGGTGACTTCTAGCATGCAGATATGAATTCCCTGCCGTAGGTTTAATGTGTGTCTTAGAGTAAATTCGATTCTCTTTATCCACCCGAAGTTCCAGATCAAGGAAAACTAAGCTCTCGTGGTCTATGACATGGGTGAACGAGATACCGAAAGGGTTATTAGTACAGTGGGATAGGAACCCATTCAACTCATCATCAGAGCCATTCCAGATAATGATGATGTCATCTATATATCTGGCATAGAGGACCAGGTTTTCTCCGATCGGGTTATTGGTCCAGATGTATTTGGACTCCCAAAAACCCATAAACAAATTAGCATAGCTTGGAGCAAACCTGGCCCCCATGGCTGTGCCCTTTAGCTGTCTGAAAAATTGGCCCAGAAAGCTAAAATAATTGTGAGTGAGCATAAATTCTATGCTATCACAAATGAACCGGGCCTGGGCATGATGGAAACTCTGATTAATCACAAGGAAGTGTTGAAGTGCCTGTAATCCAAACCGGTGTTCTATTGAAGTATATAGAGAAACCACATCCAGTGATAACCATCTGTAGCCTTCCTGCCAGGAGTAAGAGGACAAAACCTCTAGGATATGACCTGAATCTTTAATAAATGAGGGTAAAGACATCACTATATCCTGCAGGAAATAATCAGCAAAACTCCCCAGATTGCTGGTGAGACTGTCAACGCCTGCAATGATGGGTCTCCCTGGAGGGTTAATAGGGTCCTTATGGACTTTCGGTATGTGGTAGAAATGAGGCACTAGTGGATGTCTCAAATACAAGAAAATAAATTTGTCCTTAGTGATGACCCTTGCCTTAAGTGCCTCTTCTAAGAGCAGTTTAAGATCCTTCATGTAGCTGCTAGTGGGGTCACACGGGAGCCTAGTGTATGTGTCCCTATCGCCAATGAGCCTTTCTGCCTCCTGGATATAAATATCTTTATCTTGGATGACAAGACTCCCCCCTTTGTCAGCCTTCCTGATTACAATCTCAGATTTATTTTTCAGGGAAAGCAGAGGACCGTTAATATCTTTGTCCTGTTGTTTTAACTTCCTCCCACCACACATGGACTTTAGATCTTCCCACATTAGTTCATAAAATGTTGGGATAAAATTTCCCTTTGACCAGTGTGGGTAGAACATGGATTTAGGTCTAAATTTGGTCTGTATAACCACGGACTCGAGGAAGGGGCATCCTGATGTGTCTCCGTTCTCCTATTTCCTCGTTGTACAGTTCTTCCAGAATTTTTAATATATCTGAGTCTGCAGAATCCTCAGGGGAGAGAGTTACCACACCGCTCTCTTCACACGGCTCGCTTTCCTTCATAGCAAAATACCGCTTTACTCTGAGATTGCGTATGAATTTATTCAAATCCACAAATAGCTCAAATGCATTGGGCGGATTCTCGGGAGCAAAATTAAGTCCCTTTCTAAGGAGATTCAGTTCCACGTCCGATAAAGCTGATTTTGAAAGATTAAAAATCTTTATAGTGGAATGGGATTCTAATTCCTCCTCCCTCTTTTTATGTTTCCTACCTCCCCTCCTGCCTCGTCTTGTGGGTTTCCCCTTTTCCTTGTAACCAGTGGCGAGGTTCTGGAGGTGGTACGTTTTCTCACCACTGGCTCTATACTGCCCTTTGGTGGGGCTACATTTTTTGCTGCGGGCTCGACCGACCCCGCAGCTCCTGTCACCGAAAAATTCCCGGATGGAGTTGTCTTTCCCGCATCCTCACTTCCTAGGGACTGATTTGCAGCAACACTCACTTCCACCTGACCAGAGGAGCCAACTTTCTGGGTCATAGATGTTAGTACTCTCCTACTGGCCAGAGGGCTTGAATGCTGCTTACCTGGTATGGTACCAGAAGAGTCCCTGTGTAGTGAGCTCTCACCTACGTGAGCTTTCTCGAACTGACCATTGGACTCAATGATATCTAAAGGGCTCAGGTGTTGTGAAACAGACCCCTGCCTTTTGGGGCCATTTAGCTGTTTATTTGGAGGTTTATGACCTTTCTTTTGGAAATCCTTTCCAGAGCCATACCAATTTTTCTTATGATTCCTCTCAACCTGATACCCACTTCTAGGATGTCTATATACATTTTTATTTTTATTATTTTTATTATTGCTGTTCATACTGGCACCCCTGGTATTAGTCTTAGCATTGGTAGCGTAGTCCCTTCTATTGTCCCTATAAGGAGGTTCTAGAGAATGGGTGGATGCATTGTTGTTCATTGCTCCTTTCTTCTAATTAAATATCCCTTTCAAATTTAGTGATTTTTTTGGTTATAAGATCTGTCTCATAGTCTACCATCTGCTCATTGACCAAAGTGTCCCACCTATCAAATGAATCTATATCTGTAAATGCAGCCAGCTCTTCTTGAAGGGTGATAATATCAGATTGAATCTTTTCAAGATTCCTCTCCCTTTGTGTAGTGATGATTTGAAGCCATGATGCATTATAGATCCGCATACCCTATATCCATTAATTTCTGAGATCATTATCCAAAAAATCACAAATTTTAGTAATTCTAAGTCCTCTAGGGATTCTCCCTACATCTATGTATTTCTCCCCCCCCCCCCCCCCATAGTGCCCCACCCATTGGAGGGGCAGGGAGACTTTCTGACTCACCTACACCCAGGTATTTAAGAGGGACAGTCCATTTGGTCGCTAGGCTCTGAGGAAGAGGGTTCACCCTGGAAACGCGTTAGCCTTGCGTAAGATGCCGCCTGGATCCCCCCCCCCCCGGTGTGGTCGACTGGTTCAACCTATATGCTTTTTATACTGCTCCGGTTGTGAGTACATTTTATGCTTCATTTTACCTTCAATAAATGGTCTTATGGTATTACATTAGGCAAAAATTACATTTAAAAGGAAAAAAATAAATAACATTTGCTGCTAAATCACATTTCTGGGCCAGCATAGTTCTGTTTGTAAAAAAAAAAAAAAATGTTAAAAGCTGAAAGGCATCAAATTGTGAATAGAGTTGAGCTGACACCTGGATGTTCGCGTTCGTTGGGTTTGGCCGAACTTCTCCAAAAAGTTTGGGTTTGGTACCGAACTTGACCCCGAACCCCATTGAAGTCAATGGTGACCCAAACTTTTGGGCACAAAAATGGCGGTAAAAAAGTCCTGGAAAGGGCTAGAGGGCTGCAAAAGGAAGCAACATGGGGGTAAGAGTATGACAAGTGCCCTGCAAACAAATGTGGACAGGGAAATAACTTAAAATCACATAAAAAAAATGGAGGAGGAGGTGGATGTGGAGTAGGAGGTTGAGTAGGCCTTGACCGTGGCGGTGTAGGAGGAAGTGGCAGTGGAGGAGGAGGAGGAGGAGGTAGCCAACACTGTTTTTTGTTTTTTTCTAACTGGGGTAGCCCCCAAAATATTGAGACATATTAAAAAAAACAAGTATACCAATGGCTGTGTGAGGCCGGTCTTAATGTCTATTCTGCACAAGGTACAGACAAGTCTTGTGGGATCCATGCCTGGTTCATTTTAATAAACGTTAACTTGTCCGCGTTGGCTGTGCACAGACGGCTGTGCTTGTCTGTGATAATGCCCCCTGCTGTGCTAAACACACGTTCAGACAATACACTGGCTGCAGAGCAGGCCAGCACCTCCTAGGCATAAAAAGGGCAAGCTCAGGCCATGTGCCCAATTTGGAGACCCAGAAGTTGAATGGGGCAGACCCATCAGTCAGTATGTTTAGGCATTTGCACACACACTGTTCCACCATGTTGCTGAAATGCTGCCTCCTGCTAAGACGTTGCCTATCAGCTGGTGGTGATGTTTGTTGGGGTGTGCTGCTGACAAAGCTTTTCCACATTTCGGCCATGCTAACCCTGCCTTCTGAGGTGCTGGCGGTGCCACAGCTGCGTTGGTGACCTCTTCCTCCTCCTCCGCATTCGCCTTGTGCTTCCACTGAGCCCCCTGTGTCATTTGGGAATGCCCTCAGCAGCGCGTCTACCAGCGTGCGCTGGTAGTCGCGCATCTTCCGATCACGCTCCAGTGAGGGACTTAAGGACAGCGCCTTGTCCTTGTAACAGGGATCCAGCAGGGTGGCCACCCAGTAATCAGCACAAGTTAAAATGTGGGCAACTCGGCTGTCATTGAGCAGGCACTGCAGCATGTAGTCGCACATGTGTGCCAGGCTGCCCAGAGGCAAAGACAAGCTGTCCTCTGTGGGAGGTGTATCATCTGTGTCCTCCGTATCCCCCCAGCCATGCTCCAATGATGCCCAGGAGCTGCGTTGGGTGCCACCCTGCTGTGAACACAGTTCCTCCTCCTCCTCATCATCATCATCCTTGTCCTCCTCATCCTCCAGAACTGTGCCCTGGCTTGAAAAATTTTTACCTGGCCTATGCTGGTGTAGGAACCCACCCTCCGAGCCACTTGTGAATGACTGGCCTGATAACCGTGGAAATTATCCCTCTTCCTCCTCCTCTTCCTCCTGTGCCACATCCTCTTCCATCATCCCCCAAAGTGTTTTTTCAAGGAGACACAGAAGTGGGATAGTAACGCTGAGAACAGCGTCATCGGCACTGGCCATGTTGGTGGAGTACTCGAAACACCGCAGTATGGTACACTCGTTGGTGGTGAAGTGGTGCTGTTCCGCAGAGCGACTGACCCGTGCGTGCTGCAGCTGAAACTCCACTATTGACTGCTGCTGCTCGCACGGTCTCTCCAGCATGTGCAATGTGGCGCTCCACCTTGTGGGCACATCACATAGGAGGCCGTGAGCGGGAAGACTGAAGTTCCGCTGCAGCGCAGACAGGCGAGCAGCAGCAGGGTGAGAACACGAAAGCGCGCACAGATGGCCCACACTTTCTGCAGCAGATCTGACATATCCAGGTAGTTTTCTAGAAATTTCTGCACCACCAAATTCAGCACATGCACCAGGCAAGAGTTGTGCCTCAAACCGGCTAGGCCCAGAGCTGCTATGAGAATTCGCCCATTATCGCACACCACCAGGCCAGGCTTGAGGCTCAGTGGCAACAACCACTCATCGGTCTGTTGTTCAATGCCCGTCCACAGCTGCTGCGCAGTGTGGGGTTTATCCCCCAAACTTATCAGTTTTAAAACAGCCTGCTGTGGTTTCCCCCTGGGTGTGCTGAAGTTGGTGGTGAAGGTGTTACGCTGAGCGGATGAGGAGGTGGTAGAGAAGGAGGAGGAAACAGGAGGCAAAGAGAAATGCCCTGCAATCCTCGGTCGTGGAAGGACATGCGCCAAACGGCTAGCCGCCTCAGGCCCACCCGCCACTACATTTGCCCCGTGTGCAGTTAGCGAGATATAGTGTCCCTGCCTGTGCTTACTATTCCATGTATCAATGGTTATGTGGACCTTGCCACAGATGGCGTTGCGCAGTGCACACTTGATCTCGTCTCTGACTTGTTTGTGCAGGGAAGGGATGGCTCGCCTGGAAAAGTAGTGGCAGCTGGGAACCACGTACTATGGGACAGCCACGGCCATCAGGTTTTTATAACTATTTGTGTCCACCAGACGGAATGAGAGGAATTTCAAAGGCCAGGAATTTTGAAATGCTGGCATTCAGGGCCAGGAATCGTGGGTGGGTAGGGGGGTACTTCCTCTTTCTCTCCAGCGTTTGGGAGATGGACAGCTGTAAGCTTCCAATGGACTGTGTGGAAATGCTTGGGGACGGTGGCGGATATGGTGGCGTTGCTGTCACATGGTCTGTTTGCTGGGTGGCAGGTGACACTGGCACTGTAGAGGTGGAGGAAGAGGCCGAGGCAGCAGCAGAAGAGGAAGCAAGAGGAGGCCGAGACCTTTCTTGGATTTTGAGGTGCTTATTCCACTGCAGCTCGTGCTTTGCATGTAGATGCCTGGTCATGCAGGTTGTGTTAAGGTTTAGAACATGTATGCCTCGCTTCAAGCTCTGTGTTACGTACCTGACGGTGGAGTCTGTCTTGTGCAGGGAACAACCGCTCTTGCGCACCCGATTCAAGGACCCCTGGTAGTGTAGACAGAGGCCCGAGCGTGCGGGATGGCACGAGGGCTGGATGTCACAGATGTTGTAGTGAGATTCCAGCAGGTCGTGCAAACAGGAGAATGGTCGTACAAGCAGGGTTGGCAACGTGCAGGCAGAAAGGTACAAAAAGGGTTAGGCAAGCGGATCGTCAAGTTCAGGCAAGGTTCGTTAACGGGCGGGCAGCGGAGGTACAGAGGAGTAGACAAGCGGATGGTCGTGGATAGCCGGGGTCGATGCAGGTAGCGGACAACAGGTCAAAGCAAGCCGGGTTGACAGGAAACAGGTGAAACACAGGAACAGGTAGGGAGCTGAGGCCCACAGGTCTGGAACGCTGTAGAACAAGCAGCAACTTTGTGCAGGATGTCCAGGGTTTAAATAGGCACCATTTGGCGCCATTTCCGGGACGCGAGCGCGCGAGCGCGCACGGAGGCGCGCGCACCACCCGGAAACGGCCAGGAACACTGGCAAAGTCCCTTTTACTGACATTGCCCCCCCCAAGGGGCAGCCTCCGGATGCCTATCGAGTGTCACCATCTTGGCGCTTTCGTTTGAAGGCCTGCATCAGTCCGGGAGCATGAATGTTCCCTTCGGGTTCCCACGAGTTCTCTTCCGGGCCGAAACCCTTCCATTTAATTAGATATTCGGTCACCCCCGCTCTCCGACGACTCTTTAAGATTGCTTCCACCTCGTACTCCTCCTCTCCGTTAACTAGGATGGGACCTGGTGGTCCTGTTTTTCGGCCGGGGAAGGAATCACGGACCATGGGTTTCAATAGGGAAACATGGAAAACCGGGTGGATCTTCAGAGATGGTGGAAGATCGAGTTCGAAAGCCACCCGGTTAATCTGTCTTTTCACGGAAAAGGGTCCCAGAAATCTTGGGCCCAATTTCTTTGAGGGGCAAGCAAGTTTTAAATTTTTGGTTGACAACCAAACTTGGTCACCGGGTTGGAGCTCCATCTCCCCCCGTCTCTTCTTGTCGTAGGCTTCCTTGCTGGCCTCCCGAGATTTGTTTAATGTGTCCTGAAGAAGACGGCAGTTAGTGTGTAGGAAATTGGTAACATCTTGTGCTGCTGGAACGGAACATTCCGGGTTCAGGTCAGGGAGGAATGTGGGATGGTAGCCATAATTGGCCCAGAATGGGGTCGTCGTGTTCTACAATGGTTAAAGGATGTGTGATTGACGGCAGAAGAAGTCCTGTGTAATTTGTT
>BLSH010252886.1:125769-137051 GCA_018402905.1 Glandirana rugosa | reverse complement strand
GGACGTAGCTGGGGCCGATAGGTGCTGGTAGGCGAACAGATGAGGAGACATGGAGGCGACGGGCGGGCAATTGCTTGGAACGGACTAGAACTGCTAGGCGAACGGATTGGAAAAAACATGGAAAGACGGACGTGCAACGGTTGGGACGAACATGCTGGTAAGAGGACAAACGTGCTGGACGACCTTAGAGTGATGTTGTAGACACTGGTAGGTCGGGAGCACGGTAGGGCGTGAGAGCCCGGAGACAGATGTGATGGTCCCTAGGAACTTAGCCCACGCGTTCTCGCCAACAAGGGACGTGTTCTGTCTGAGGTGGCAGTCCATGCATTGTCTTTGTTCGTCGGTACTGACTCAGAGTTGTAGTGAGATTCCAGCAGGTCGTGCAAACAGGAGAATGGTCGTACAAGCAGGGTTGGCAACGTGCAGGCAGAAAGGTACAAAAAAGGTTAGGCAAGCGGATCGTCAAGATCAGGCAAGGTTCGTTAACGGGCGGGCAGCGGAGGTACAGAGGAGTAGACAAGCGGATGGTCGTGGATAGCCGGGGTCGATGCAGGTAGCGGACAACAGGTCAAAGCAAGCCGGGTTGACAGGAAACAGGTGAAACACAGGAACAGGTAGGGAGCTGAGGCCCACAGGTCTGGAACGCTGTAGAACAAGCAGCAACTTTGTGCAGGATGTCCAGGGTTTAAATAGGCACCATTTGGCGCCGTTTCCGGCGCGCGCGCACGGGAGCGCGCGAGCGCGCACGGAGGCGCGCGCACCACCCGGAAACGCCCAGGAACACTGGCAAAGTCCCTTTTACTGACACTCTGATTGCACAGCGTGCAAACCACTCGTATCTTGTCGTCAGCACATTGTCTGAAGAACTGCCACACCGGGGAACGCCTTTGAGCTGCCTTTGTTGTGCTAGGTCTCTGGGTGCGGTGGGTAGTAGCAGGCGTACTGTCTAGGGGACGGTAGCTCTGCTTTTGCAACCTGCTTCCTCTTTTGCTGTGTTGGTGCCTCTGTGCCACCAAAACCTCTTCCTCCAAACTGCACACGTCACTCGCATGACATTCATTCCATGTGGAGTCTAGGACTTCATCATCCTCCTCAACTTCATCTTCCACCCACCCTTCACCACTGCCCTCCTTGTCAGTCTGCACACTATAGAAAGCCGCAGCAGTTGGCACCTGTGTTTCGTCATCATCAGAGACGTGCTAAGGTGGTGTCTCCATGTTCTCATCCTGCAACAGAAGTGGTTGGGCATCAGTGCACTCAATGTATTCCACTTCTGGGGCAGGGCTATGTGGATGGTCCACGACCACGTCCCTTATTTGATGCTCTCCTCATTCCGCATGCAAATGTACTATGTAGTACGATTTATTAATACAAAAAAAGAACAATATATTCTTCTTCTTTTTTTTTGGAAAACAGCAACGTAGACACACTTATTATTTTAGTGCAAGACATGTACCGCTCACACCAGCAGCAGGAACCTCTCCCTGTAGCACTATGAGATAATTTTAGAACAATAATCTGTCCTTCACAGGAGCAGCAGGAAACTCTCCCTATAGCACTATGATGAGATGGTTTTAGAACAATAATCTGTCACTCACAGGAGCAGCAGGAACCTCTCCCTCTGGCACAATGATGAGATGGTTTTAGAACAATAATATGTCCCTCACAGGAGCAGCAGGAACCTCTCCCTCTAGCAGTATGATGAGATGGTTTTAGAACAATAACCTGTCCCTCACAGAAGCAGCAGGAACCTCTCACTATAGCACTATGAGATGATTTTAGAACAATAATCTGTACCTCACAGAAGCAGCAGGAACCTCTCTCTCTAGGACTATGATGAGATGGTTTTAGAACAATAACCTGTCCCTCACAGGAGCAGCAAAAACCTCTCCCTGTAGCACTGTGATGAGATGATTTTAGAACAATAATCTGTCCCTCACAGGAGCAGCAGGAACCTCTCCCTCTAGCACTATGAGATGATTTTAGAACAATACTCTGTCACTCACAGGAGCACAGGAACCTCTCCCTATAGCACTATGAGATGGTTTTAGAACAATAATCTGTCCTTTACAGGAGCAGCAGGAACCTTTTCCTCTAGCACTATGATGAGATGGTTTTAGAACAATAACCTGCCCCTCAAAGGAGCAGCAGGAACCTCTCCCTCTAGCAGTATGATGAGATGGTTTTAGAACAATAATCTGTCCCTCACAGTAGCATCAGGAACCTCTCCCTCTAGCACTATAATGAGATGGTTTAGAACAATAATCTGTTAATCACAGTAGCAGCAGGAACCTCTCCCTATAGCACTATGAGATGATTTTAGAACAATAATCAGTCACACACAGGAGCAGCAGGAACCTCTTCCTCTAGCACTATGATGAGATGGTTTTAGAACAATGATCTGTCCCTCACAGGAGCAGCAGGAACCTCTCCCTGTAGCACAATGTTGAGATGATTTTAGAACAATAATCTGTCCCTCATATGAGCAGTAGGAACCTCTCCCTGTAGCACTATGATAAAATGATTTTAGAACAATAATCTGTCCCTCACAGGAGCAGCAGTAACCTCACCCTCTAGCACTATGAGATGATTTTAGAACAATAGTCTGTCCTTCACAGGAGAAGAAGGAACCTCACCCTCTAGCACTATGAGATGATTTTAGAACAATAATCTGTCCCTCACAGGAGTAGCAGGAACCTCTCCCTCTAGCACTATGATGAGATGGTTTTAGAACAATAATCTGTCCCTCACAAGAGCAGCAGGTACCTCTCCCTCTAGCACTATGATGAGATTGTTTTAGAACAATAATCTGTCCCTCACAGGAGAAGCAGGAATCTCTCCCTATAGCACTATGAGATGATTTTAGAACAATAATCTGTCCCTCACAGGAGCAGCAGGAACCTCTCCCTCTAGGAGTATGATGAGATGGTTTTAGAACAATAACCTGTCCCTCACAGGAGAAGCCGGAACCTCTCCCTCTAGCACTATATTGAGATGGTTGTAGAACAATAATCTGTCCCTCACAGGAGCAACAGGAACCTCTCATTCTAGAAGTATGATGAGATGGTTTTAGAACAATAATCTGTCCCTCACAGGAGCATCAGGAACAACTCCATCTAGCACTAGGAGATGATTTTAGAACAATAATCTGTCACTCAAAGGAGCATCAGGAACCTCTCATTCTAGCACTAGGATGAGATGGTTTTAGAACAATAATCTGTCCCTCACAGTAGCAGCAGGAACCTTTCCCTCTATCACTATGAGATTATTTTATAACTATAATCTGTCCCTCACAGGAGCAGCAGGAACCTCTTCCTCTAGCACTATCATGAGATGGTTTTAGAACAAAAATCTCTCCCTCACATGAGCAGCAGGAACCTCTCCCTCTAGCATTATATTGAGATGGTTGTAGAACAATAATCTGTACCTCACAGGAGCAGCAGGAACCTCTCCCTCTAGCACTATGATGAGATGGTTTTAAACAATAATCTGTCCCTCACAGGAGCAGCAGGAACCTCTCCCTTAGCACTATGATGAGATGGTTTTAGAACAATAATCTGTCCCTCACAGGAGAAGCAGTAACCTCTCCCTCTAGCACTATGAGATGATTTTAGAACAATAATCTGTCCCTCACTGGAGCAGCAGGAACCTCTCCCTCTAGCACTATGATGACATGGTTTTAGAACAATAATCTGTCCCTCACAGGAGAAGCAGGATCCTCTCCCTCTAGCACTATGATGAGATGGTTTTAAAACTATAATCTGTCCCTCACAGGAGCAGCAGGAACCTCTCCCTGTAGCACAATGATGAGATGATTTTAGAACAATAATCTGTCCCTCATATGAGCAGCAGGAAACTCTCCCTGTAGCATTATGATAAAATAATTTTAGAACAATAATCTGTCCCTCACAGGAGCAGCAGGAACCTCTCCCTCTAGCACTATGAGATGATTTTAGAACAATAATCTGTCCCTCACAGGAGAAGAAGGAACCTCGCCCTCTAGCACTATGAGATGGTTTTAGAACAATAATCTGTCCCTCAGAGGAGCAGCAGGAACTTCTCCCTCTAGCAGTATGATGATATGGTTTTATTACAATAATCTGTCCCTAACAGGAGCAGCAGGATCCTCTACCTCTAACAGTATTATGAGATGGTTTTAGAACAATAATCTGTCCCTCACCGGAGCAGAAGGACCCTCTCCCTCTAGCACTATGATGAGATTGTTTTAGAACAATAATCTGTCCCTCACAGGAGCAGCAGGAACTTTTCCCTATAGCACTATGAGATTATTTTAGAACAATAATCTGTCCCTCACAGGAGCAGCAGGAAACTCTCCCTCTAGCAGTATGATGAGATGGTTTTAGAACAATAATCTGTCCCTCACAGGAGCAGCAGGAACCTCTGCCTTAGCACTATGATGAGATGGTTTTAAAACAATAATCTGTCCCTCACAGGAGAAGCAGGAACCTCTCTCTATAGCAAAATGATGAGATGATTTTAGAACAATAATCTGTCCCTCATATGAGCAGCAGGAACCTCTCCCTCTAGCACTATGAGATGATTTTAGAACAATAATCTGTCCCTCACAGGAGAAGAAGGAACCTCACCCTCTAGCACTATGAGATGGTTTTAGAACAATAATCTGTCCCTCAGAGGAGCAGCAGGAACCTCTCCCTCTAGCAGTATGATGAGATGGTTTTAGAACAATAATCTATCCCTCAAAGGAGAAGCAGGAACCTCTCCCTCTAGCAGTATGATGATATGGTTTTATTACAATAATCTGTCCCTAACAGGAGCAGCAGGATCCTCTCCCTCTAACAGTATTATGAGATGGTTTTAGAACAATAATCTGTCCCTCACAGGAGAAGAAGGAACCTCTCCCTCTAGCACTATGATGAGATTGTTTTAGAATAATAATCTGTCCCTCACAGGAGCAGCAGGAACTTTTCCCTATAGCACTATGAGATTACTTTAGAACAATAATCTGTCCCTCACAGGAGCAGCAGGAACCTCTCCCTCTAGCAGTATGATGAGATGGTTTTAGAACAATAATCTGTCCCTCACAGGAGCAGCAGGAAACTCTGCCTTAGCACTATGATGAGATGGTTTTAAAACAATAATCTGTCCCTCACAGGAGAAGCAGGAACCTCTCCCTGTAGCACAATGATGAGATGATTTTAGAACAATAATCTGTCCCTCATATGAGCAGCAGGAACCTCTCCCTGTAGCACTATGATGAAATGATTTTAGAACAATAATCTGTCCCTCGCAGGAGCATCAGGAACCTCTCCCTCTAGCACTATGAGATTAATTTAGAACAATAATCTGTCCCTCACAGGAAAAGAAGGAACCTCTCCCTCTAGCACTATATTGAGATGGTTGTAGAAGAATAATCTGTCCCTCACAGGAGCAACAGGAACCTCTCATTCTACAAGTATGATGAGATGGTTTTAGAACAATAATCTGTCCCTCACAGGAAAAGAAGGAACCTCTCCCTCTAGCACTATATTGAGATGGTTGTAGAAGAATAATCTGTCCCTCACAGGAGCAACAGCAACCTCTCATTCTAGAAGTATGATGAGATGGTTTTAGAACAATAATCTGTCCCTCACAGGAGCATCAGGAACAACTCCATCTAGCACTATCAGATGATTTTTGAACAATAATCTGTCACTCAAAGGAGCATCAGGAACCTCTCATTCTAGCACCAGGATGAGATGGTTTTAGAACAATAATCTCTATTTCACAGGAGCAGCAGGAACCTCCCCTATAGCACTATGAGATGATTTTAGAACAATAATCTGTCCCTCACAGTAGCAGCAGGAACCTTTCCCTCTAGCACTATGAGATTATTTTATAACAATAATCTGTCCCTCACAGGAGCAGCAGGAACCTCTCCCTCTAGCACTATGATGAGATGGTTTTAGAACAATAATCTGTCTATCACAGGAGCAGCAGGAACCTCTCCTTTAGCAATATGATGAGATGGTTTTAGAACAATAATCTGTCCCTCACAGGAGCAGCAGGAACCTTTCCCTCTAGCAGTATGATGAAATGTTTTTTAGAATGATAATCTTTTCCTCACAGGAGCAGCAGGAACCTCTTCCTCTAGCACTATTATGAGATGGTTTTAGAAGAAAAATCTCTCCCTCACATGAGCAGCAGGAACCTCTCCCTCTAGCATTATATTGAGATGGTTGTAGAACAATAATCTGTACCTCACAGGAGCAGCAGGAACCTCTCCCTCTAGCACTATGATGAGATTGTTTTAAAACAATAATCTGTCCCTCACAGGAGCAGCAGGAACCTCTCCCTTAGCACTATCATGAGATGGTTTTAGAACAACAATCTGTCCCTCACAGGAGCAGCGGTAACCTCTCCCTCTAGCACTATGAGATGATTTTAGAACAATAATCTGTCCCTCACAGTAGCAGCAGGAACCTCTCCCTCTAGCACGATGATGAGATGGTTTTAAAACAATAATCTGTACCTCACAGGAGAAGCAGGATCCTCTCCCTCTAGCACTATGATGAGATGGTTTTAAAACTATAATCTGTCCCTCACAGGAGCAGCAGGAACCTCTCCCTGTAGCACAATGATGAGATAATTTTAGAACAATAATCTGTCCCTCATATGAGCAGCAGGAACCTCTCCCTGTAGCATTATGATGAAATTATTTTAGAACAATAATCTGTCCCTCACTGGAGCAGCAGGAACCTCTCCCTCTAGCACTATGAGATGATTTTAGAACAACAATCTGTCCCTCACAGGAGAAGAAGGAACCTCACCCTCTAGCACTATGAGATGGTTTTAGAACAATAATCTGTCCCTCAGAGGAGCAGCAGGAACCTCTCCCTCTAGCAGTATGATGAGATGGTTTTAGAACAATAATCTATCCCTCAAAGGAGAAGCAGGAACCTCTCCCTCTAGCAGTATGATGATATGGTTTTATTACAATAATCTGTCCCTAACAGGAGCAGCAGGATCCTCTCCCTCTAACAGTATAATGAGATGGTTTTAGAACAATAATCTGTCCCTCACAGGAGCAGCAGGAACCTCTCCCTCTAGCACTATGATGAGATTGTTTTAGAACAATAATCTGTCCCTCACAGGAGCAGCAGGAACTTTTCCCTATAGCACTATGAGATTATTTTAGAACAATAATCTGTCCCTCACAGGAGCAGCAGGAACCTCTCCCTCTAGCAGTATGATGAGATGGTTTTAGAACAATAATCTGTCCCTCACAGGAGCAGCAGGAACCTCTGCCTTAGCACTATGATGAGATGGTTTTAAAACAATAATCTGTCCCTCACAGGAGAAGCAGGAACCTCTCCCTGTAGCACAATGATGAGATGATTTTAGAACAATAATCTGTCCCTCATATGAGCAGCAGGAACCTCTCCCTGTAGCAGTATGATGAAATGATTTTAGAACAATAATCTGTCCCTCGCAGGAGCATCAGGAACCTCTCCCTCTAGCACTATGAGATTAATTTAGAACAATAATCTGTCCCTCACAGGAAAAGAAGGAACCTCACCCTCTAGCACTATGAGATGATTTTAGAACAATAATCTGTCCCTCACAGGAGAAGCAGGAACCTCTCCCTCTAGCACTATCATGAGATGGTTTTAGAACAATAATCTGGCCCTCACAGGAGCAGAATGAGCCTCTCCCTCTAGTTCTATGATGAGATTGTTTTAGAACAATAATCTGTCCCTCACAGGAGCAGCAAGAACTTCTTCCTCTAGCACTATGATGAGATGGTTTTAGAACAAAAATCTCTCCCTCACATGAGCAGCAGGCCCTCTCCCTCTAGCATTATATTGAGATGGTTTTAGAACAATAATCTGTACCTCACAGGAGCAGCAGGAACCTCTCCCTCTAGCACTATGATGAGATGGTTTTAAAACAATAATCTGTCCCTCACAGGAGCAGCAGGAACCTCTCCCTGTAGCACTATGATGAAATGATTTTAGAACAATAATCTGTCCCTCACAAGAGCAGCAGGAACCTCTCCCTCTAGCACTATGAGATTATTATAGAACAATAATCTGTCCCTCACAGGAGAAGAAGGAACCTCACTCTCTAGCACTATGAGATGATTTTAGAACAATAATCTGTCCCTCACAAGAGAAGCAGGAACCTCTCCCTCTAGCACTATGATGAGATGGTTTTAGAACAATAATCTGTCCCTCAGAGGAGCAGCAGGAACCTCTCCCTCTAGCAGTATGATGAGATAGTTTTAGAACAATAATCTGTCCCTCAAAGGAGAAGCAGGAACCTCTCCCTCTAGCAGTATGATGATATGGTTTTATTACAATAATCTGTCCCTCACAGGAGCAGCAGGATTCTCTCCCTATAGCAGTATGATGAGATGGTTTTAGAACAATAATCTGTCCCTCACAGGAGCAGAAGGAACCTCTCCCTCTAGCACTATGATGAGATTGTTTTAGAACAATAATCTGTCCCTCACAGGAGCAGCAGGAACTTCTCCCTATAGCACAATGAGATGATTTTAGAACAATAATATGTCCCTCACAGGAGCAGCAGGAACCTCTCCTTTAGCAATATGATGAGATGGTTTTAGAACAATAATCTGTCCCTCACAGGAGCAGCAGGAACCTTTCCCTCTAGCAGTATGATGAGATGTTTTTAGAACAATAACCTGTCCCTCACAGGAGCAGCAGGAACCTCTCACTCTAGCACTATGAGATGATTTTAGAACAATAATCTGTCACTCAAAGGAGCATCAGGAACCTCTCCCTCTAGCACTATGATGAGATGGTTTTGGAACAATAATCTGTCCTTCACAGGAGCAGCAGGAACCTCTCCCTATAGCACTATGAGATGATTTTAGAACAATAATCTGTACCTCCCAGGAGCAGCAGGAACCTCACCCTATAGCACTATGAGATGATTTTAGAACAATAATCTGTCCCTCACAGGAGTAGCAGGAACCTCTCCCTGTACCACTATGATGAAATGATGTTAGAACAATAATCTGTCCCTCACAGGAGCACCAGAAACCTCTTCCTCTAGCACTATGATGAGATGGTTTTAGAACAATAATTTGTAACTCACAGGAGCAGCAGGAACCTCTCCCTGTAGTACAATGATGAGACGATTTTAGAAAAATAATCTGGCCCTCACATGAGTAGCAGGAACCTCCCCCTGTAGCACTATGATGAAATGATGTTAGAACAATAATCTGTCCCTCACAGGAGCAGCAGGAACCTCTCCCTCTAGCACTATGATGAGATGGTTTTAGAACAATATTCTGTCCCTCACGGTAGCAGCAAGACCTCTCCCTCTAGCACTATGATGAGATGGTTTTAGAACAATAATCTGTCCCTCACAGGAGCAGCAAGAACCTCTCCCTATAGCACTATGAGATGATTTTAGAACAATAATTTGTCCCTCACAGGAGCAGCAGGAAACTCTTCCTCTAACACTATGATGAGATGGTTTTAGAACAATAATCTGCCCCCCACAGGAGCAGCAGGAACCTCTCCCTCTAGCACTATGATGAGATGGTTTTATAACAATAATCTGTCCTTCACAGGATCAGCAGGAACCTCTCCCTCTAGCAGTATGATGAGATGGTTGTAGAACAATAACATGTCCTTCACAGGAGCAGTAGGAACCACTCCCTCTAACACTATGATGAGATTGTTTTAGAACAATAATCTGTCCCTCACAGGATAAGCAGGAACCTCTCCCTATAGCACTATGATGAGATGGTTTTATAACAATAATCTGTCCCTCACAGGATCAGCAGGAACCTCTCCCTCTAGCAGTATGATGAGATGATTTTAGAACAATAATTTGTCCCTCACAGGAGCAGCAGGAAAATCTCCCTCTAGCACTATGATGAGATGGTTTTATAACAATAATCTGTCCCTCACAGGATCAGCAGGAACCTCTCCCTCTAGCAGTATAATGAGATGATTTTAGAACAATAATTTGTCCCTCACAGGAGCAGCAGGAAAATCTCCCTCTAGCACTATGATGAGATGGTTGTAGAACAATAATCTGTCCTTCAGAGGAGCAGTAGGAACCACTCCCTCTAGCACTATGATGAGATTGTTTTAGAACAATAATCTGTACCTCAGAGGTTCAGCAGGAACCTCTCCCTATAGCACTATGAGATGATTTTAGAACAATAATTTGTCCCTCACAGGAGAAGCAGGAAACTCTTCCTCTAACACTATGATGAGATGGTTTTAGAACAATAATCTGTCCCTCACAGGAGCAGCATGAATCTCCCCATTAGCATTATGATGAGATGGTTTTAGAATAATAATCTGTCCCTCACAGGAGCAGCAGGAACCTCTCCCTCTAGCAGTATGATGAGATGGTTTTAGAACAATAATCTGTCCCTCACAGGAGCAGCAGGAACCTCTCCCTCTAACACAATGAGATGATTTTAGAACAACAATTTTTCCCTCACAGGAGCATCAGGAACCTTTCCCTGTAGCACTATGAGATAATTTTAAGAACAATAATATGTCGCTCAAAGGAGCAGCAGGAACCTCTCCCTCCAGCACTATGATATGATTTTAGAACAATAATCTGTCCCTTACAGGAGCAGCAGGAACCTCGCCCTTCAGCACTATGATATGATTTTAGAACAATAATCTGTCCCTCACAGGAGCAGCATGAACCTCTCCCTCTAGCATTATGAGATGATTTTAGAACAATAATCTGTCCCTCACAGGAGCAGCAGGAACCTCTTCCTCTAACACTATGATGAGATGGTTTTAGAACAATAATCTGTAACTCACAGGAGCAGCAGGAACCTATCCCTGTAGCACAATGATAAGACGATTTTAGAACAATAATCTGGCCCTCACATGAGTAGCAGGAACCTCTCCCTGTAGCACTATGATGAAATGATGTTAGAACAATAATCTGTCCCTCACAGGAGCAGCAGGAACCTCTCCCTCTAGCACTATGATGAGATGGTTTTAGAACAATAATCTGTCCCTCACAGTAGCAGCAGGAACCTCTCCCTCTAGCACTATGATGAGATGGTTTTAGAACAATAATCTGTCCCTCACAGGAGCAGCAAGATCTCCAAGGACGACGAGGACACCCCGTCTAATAACAAGATTTTGGTAGAGTAGTATCACAATCTCCTTCTCAAAGGACGACGAGGACACTCCCTGTTTAATAACAAGATTTTAGTAGAGTATCACGATATCCTTCTCCAAGAACGACGAGGACACTCCCTGTCTAATAACAAGATTTTGGTAGAGTAGTATCACGATCTCCCTCTCCAA
>BLSH010252886.1:78722-90566 GCA_018402905.1 Glandirana rugosa | reverse complement strand
CAGGAAGTTTGACGTTGTCGCTACTTTCGACTTTTAACCAGGCCCTTCCTTCCCCCAAATGCACGGGTCATAACTTCACCAATTTATATTTTTATATATACTCGGTGTCGTTTATTACGTAGATGATTTCACCAAACGAATCGTATATGACAGTAAACTTTATTATTATCGTTCTAATATTTTTTTTTTAACAAGTTTAAGGAAGTCCGAGGTAATAGTAAATAAGAAAAGTTTGGTCCGGGACAGACAGAGAAGGTAAATACGTACTTCTTTGTGTTTTGTCCTTTTGACATTTGCGTTTTCTTTTTTTGAAACGTGCGATCGTTCGGGTTCCGTCCGGACCCGGACCCGGACTTTGTCCCGAAGTTCGGACGGACCAGCAGAACCCGAACTTCCAGGTGTTCGCTCAACTCTAGTCAGGAGCTCTCCTAGTGTGCGTCCGCCATCGCCGAGAGCGGTGCATGCGTCGAGCCATTTAATTGGTTAAAGTTTTTTTCTTTTGCGTTTACAGTTTTCCTGTTTTGTGTTTCTTCATGCATAAATGGAAGAGACAGACAGGGCCTGGTTTGAAAAGAATAAATGATAATGGAGCCTGAAGGAATTTGAACAATTTTTTTTTTATAATCTTGCTATTATTATTTCAAATGACAGTATATGCTAAGCAAACCACTTTAGTAGATGCATTATTTGCTGTGGCTCATATATATTTTTATATTTAACCACTTCAATACTGGGCACGTAAACCCCCTTCCTTCCCGGACCAATTTTCAGCTTTCATCGCTGTTGCAGTTTGAAGGACAATTGCGCGGTCGTGCGACGTTGTACCCATATGAAATTTTTATAATTTTTTTCACACAAATAGAGCTTTCTTTTGGTGGTATTTAGTAACCCCTGGGTTTTTTATTTTTTTGCGCTATAAATTAAAAAAAGACTGAAAATTTTCAAAAACAATGCATTTTTCTTCGTTTCTGTTATAAAATTTTGCAAATAAGTAATTTCTCTTCATAAATTTTGACCAAAAATGATACTGCTACATTTCTTTGGTAAAAATAACCCGAATCGGAGTTTAGCATGACAGTATATGCTAAGCAAACCACTTTAGTAGATGCATTATTTGCTGTGGCTTATATATATTTTTATATTTAACCACTTCAATACTGGGCACTTAAACCCCCTTCCTTCCCGGACAATTGCGCGGTCGTGCAACGTTGTACCCATATGAAATTTTTATCATTCTTTTCACACAACTAGAGCTTTCTTTTGGTGGTATTTAATCACCCCTGGGTTTTTTATTTTTTTGCGCTATAAATTAAAAAAAGACTGAAAATTTTCAAAAACAATGCATTTTTCTTCGTTTCTGTTATAAAATTTTGCAAATAAGTAATTTCTCTTCATAAATTTTGACCAAAAATGATACTGCTACATTTCTTTGGTAAAAATAACCCGAATCGGAGTTTATTTGGTGTTGGTGGACAGACAGATGTTTTGGGGATTGTGACAGATGTGACGGGGACATACAGATGTTTTGTGAAAGTGTTACACACAGTTTCCAGATGTTTGCAGAACAGTAGTTCAGTTTGTCCCGGTTTTAGTTAAAGTGTTACACACAGTTTCCAGATGTTTGCAGGACAGTAGTTCAGTTTGTCCTGGTTTTAGTTAAAGTGTCACGCACAGTTTCCAGATGTTTGCAAAACAGTGATATGGGTTCGCCCGGTTTTTGTTAAAGTGTTACGCACAGTTTCCAGATGTTTGCAGAACAGTAGTTCAGTTTGTCCCGGTTTTAGTTAAAGTGTTACACACAGTTTCCAGATGTTTGCAGAACAGTAGTTCAGTTTGTCCCAGTTTTTGTTAAAGTGTTACACACAGTTTCCAGATGTTTGCAGAACAGTGATATGGGTTCGCCCGGTTTTTGTTAAAGTGTTACACACAGTTTCCAGATGTTTGCAGAACAGTAGTTCAGTTTTTCCCGGTTTTAGTTAAAGTGTTACACACAGTTTCCAGATGTTTGCAGAACAGTGATATGGGTTTGTCCCGGTTTTAGTTAAAATGTTACACACAGTTTCCAGATGTTTGCAGAACAGTAGTATGGTTTGTCCCGATTTTAGTTAAAGTGTTACAGTTTCCAGATGTTTGCAGAACAGTAGTATGGTTTCTCCCGGTTTTAGTTAAAGTGTTACACACAGTTTCCAGATGTTTGCAGAACAGTGATATGGGTTCTCTCGGCTTATTTATACTTTTTTGACACAGTTTGAAGATGATTTTAGAACAGTTATATGGCTTCTACCGTTAATTAATACTTTTCAGACACAGTTTGAAGATGGTCCACATCCTCCTCCATTTTTGTTTTCTTTATGAAATTATTTTTTTTAAAAATGCTTTTAGTTATTTCCCTGTCCCCATTTCTTTGTAGGGCCCCTGGCCCACCCTTACCCACATTTTCCTTCCTTTTGCAGACCTCTAGGACTTTCCAGGACTTTTTTTACAGCAATTTTCAGAACTTTTGGTAAAATTACCAGAACCCCGGACGCGAACCCAGACTTTTTTTGAAAAGTCCGGGTTCGGGTCCGGGTCCCGGACACCCCAAAGTTCGGTACGGACCCGAACTTTACAGTCCAGGTTCGCTCAACACTAGTGGCGAGCATTGCACAATAAAGATAAAGATTATAGTTATTACTCTAAAACTCATAATATGTACTCGCGTCTTGATTTAATACTAGTGGACCAATATTACCTGAACTATGTCTGTGCCTCTACAATTGAGTCACTTATTATCTCAGACCACTCTCCTGTTACTTTGACTCTTTATCCAGTATCCATGATTCAGATGGAATGGACATGGAGACTGAATGAGTCTTTATTAAATGATAATGGTGTCAGAGGCATTGAACCAGAAGCTGGCGCTATACTTTGAATTAAATACTCCTGGGGAAGTGTCTGGACAGGCAGTATGGGAAGCACATAAGGTGGTGTTTAGAGGGGACTTGATAGCCCATGGTTCCCGTATTAAAAGAGAAAGACAGAAAGAAATAGCGGAAATTCTGGAAAAGATCCATGGGCTTGAGACCAAACATAAAGCATGCCTGGATCCAGTGGATGCCCAGCAACTCGAGACACTGAGGTACAGTCTCTCCTGTTGCTTGGATCGTAAGGTTAGAGATAAACATAGATACTTTGCTCACCACTTTTATGAACAGGGGAATAAATGCGGCTGCTTGCTTGCTAGGCAATTAAAGAGACAACAAGACCCGTGACACATCCACAAGCTGTGTGTTCATAACAAACAGATTGTGGAGACTAAATCTATAGCTGGCACGGAATTTCACCATTTTTATACAGCATTATACAATATTCCTACATCTTCCTCAGAAGTGGAGAGAGAATAGCAGATTGAAGAGATTCGGGAGTATCTTAAAGATTCCGCCCTACCGGCTTTACCCACCGAGGTTATTGAAGAATTGAAATGTCCAATTATGTTGCAGGAGCAATAGCGGCGCTACCAAAGGGTAAAAGCCCAGGGCCAGATGGCCTATTAAATGCATACTATAAAAAATTCTCTCCTGTTTTAGTACCTCCCCTCTGTAAATATTTCAACTCCATCACTGCCTCTAACCCCTTGCCCCCCGAGGCTTTATTGTCATACATGAATGGTTTGCCAAAGCCAGGGAAGGACCCATAGCAATGTGCCAGCTATAGACCCATCTCCATTCTTAACTCTGATACTAAACTGCTGACAAAAATCTTAGCTTCTTGAATACAGGACCACATAGTGAATCTGATACATCCAGATCAGACTGGCTTTATGAAGGGGCAGGAAGCAAGAGATAATACAATAGGAGCCCTACATGTTTTACACTGGTCTCAACATGGACCAGAGAAGACCCCAAGAGTGATTCTGTCAATGGATGCCGAAAAGGCATTTTATAGAGTGAATTTGGTCTTTATGGCGGAGGTTCTGAGGGGGATGGGTCTAGGTGTTTGCATGTTGGAGTGGCTCCTGGCATTATATGCAGATCCAAGGCTAGGTAAAAGTTAATGGTACACTTTTAGACTATTTAAGTATAAGTAACGGGACTAGGCAGGGATGCCCCCTGTCCCCTCTGTTATTTGCGATGATTCTGGAGCCGTTTCTTCGTAGAGTCAGGGGGAACACAGGAATTGCAGGGATTCAGATTGGATTGTTGGAACATAAGGTCTTGGCTTATGCTGATGACTTGCTGTTCTATCTTTTCAACCCTCAGGAAACCCTGTCCACTTTGATGTCAGAAGTGAGCAAGTTTAGTAAACTTTGAGAGGTCTCTGCTCCTCCCGATCCATGTCTCCTCTGAATTGGCAACCTCTCTACAGCGGTCATTTCCTTTTTTTGTTGTTCCAACTCTTTACCTTACCTGGGGACTCATATTATGGTAGTCCCTAAATCGTTATGAACTTAATTATGGCTCTTTGTTGACCAAAGTTATAGGGGAACTACGGAGATGGAAGAGCCAGTTTTTGGGCATGGTTTGGAAGAGTGAATGCTCTTAAAATGACCATACTTCCTAAAATAATTTACATCTTATATACTATACTTATAACACTCCCACAAACTTTCTTTAAGCATATACGGAATGCGTTTTTGTCCTTCGCATGGAATGATAGACATCCTAGAGTGGCCTATGATATACTGTACTAATAAATGGGAGGGGGGAGTTGGACTTTCAGGTATAGCTCTGTATTATAAGGCCATGTCCTTAGTATGCATTTTGAATTGGTTCCAGGACTTCCGTGGTAAGGTGTGGGTCCCTTTGGAGAAGACATTGGCGGGGAGGAATCAAGCAGGTGCTCCGTGGATTCTGTCTACATCGAGAGGTCTCTCAGATTGGACATCACCACTAAATAGAAATACTTTAGGGATATGGGATAGAATGAACAAGCTTGGTAAATTTACCCCTCAAACACCCCCCCTAGCACCATTATGAGAAAACCCCTGGTTCCCCCCTGGGGAAGAAATAGGCTTTCTGGGCATATGAGGGAGAATAATATATGTGATACGTTTGCCCCACGAGGCACTTTGTCCCCACTTTTGGAATTAATTTCCACTCTGGGGAAACATGCCTCTGATGGTGGAGATACTATCAAATGGCAGGTTTTTTTTAGATAAATTGAATCCTCAGGTGAGGCCTTTTAGCTCTCTTACTACTTTTGAGTTGTTATGTGCTTATGATTTAAACTGTAAAAATCTTTTATCTCAAATGTATAGACTTGTTCTCAGTTCTCAGTGTGATTCTATCCCCTATTACATTAGAGAATGGGAAAGAGAACTGAATCAATTGTTTACTCCTATAAAAATAAAAACAATGATTAAATCAATGCACTCAATATTAATAAGTCCTCATATTCAAGAAATGGCATATAAATTTATGGTGAGGTGTATTGAACCCCAGTTAAGTTTGGTTAAAATGTACTCAACAGTGGATGACCGCTGTTGGAGAGGCTGTGGACAAAAAGGCACATACCTTTACTTATGGTGGTCTTGCCCTAAAATTAAACTATTCTGGGAGGCAATTGCTCCCTGGATTAGAATAATGACTTTTAGACCTATAGAATTTTCTCCTCTACATTTCCTTTTCCATGGAATGTCCTCCTCAATTAAATTTTACAAAAAAAGTATAACTCCACACTTATTGAATGCAGCCAAACACTTAATACATATGTTTTGGAAACAAACGACTTGTCCCACCTTGTTAGACTTGAAGAGATGAAGAGAGAAGTTAATAAAATAATGGAGGCCTAAAGATGTTCCATATCATTAGAAACCAACAAGAGAAATTTAAAAACATATGGGCGGGATGGGAATATTAGTCCCCAGAGATTATCATAGACTGAAAGCGGCTAATTATTGGTACTATGGTTATTTTTTTATAGAAATGTACCTGCGATATGTGTGGGGTTTTTTTTCTCCCTGAGAGATGAGGGAGAGGGTAAGAGGATAATGTATTGGAGTACCTCGAATCTGAGAAAGTAATTCTTTTTAATTCAGGTTATAAAATAAGGGACTTACAAAAAGAGACAAATTTAGGGGAAGAGTGGGGTTTTAAACTTTTTATTTTCTGTCACTACAGTGAATATATAAAGTATTATATAACACATATTGGATATTCTGGATCACAAGTAATTTAAATGAATGGTAGATTACAGTAAGATTATGGGGTAGTTAATAGCACTTTTTTTTTCTTTTTTTGGCACTACAGTGAATACATAAAATATTATACAACACATATTGGATATTCTGGATCACAAGTAATTTAGATAAATGGTAGATTACAGTAAGATTATGGGGTAGTTAAAGCGGAGTTCCACCCAGATTTTTTTTTTTACATCATTCAAGTCCTTTGCCTATATAGACTTACCTTTGAAGGAAAAAAACATTATACTCACTCTAAGTTGCTTGTTGCTAGGTGGTCCCTGTATTCTCCCCTTTTTGGTCCTAGGCTTTTCTCCTCACTTCCTGCTTTGCCTGGCCTCCTGGGAGTTGTGACTCATCATTTCCCAGGAGTCAGTGGGTTTCCCTGTACTATAATATTGTGTTATTTCCAGACAGGAAATGACGCAATTTAAGGCGGACCTAGATCGAGGAGTGCATGATGGTTACCCACCATGCACTTCTTTCAGGAAGAGATGCCAGGAGACTATGGATGGGCTTCAGGTGCCCTCACCTAAAATCCTATAATGAAAAAGTCCAGCAGTGAGAGAAACAAAATTGTGAGTAAAAAATACATGTAATTACTTGGTTTGAAAGTAAGGAAACAAAAAGTTACATCTATTTAGTATTAAAAGAGTGGATGTAAAAAAAAAAAAAAAAATCTGGGTGGAACTCCGCTTTAATAGCACATTTTTTTTCCTGGCACTACAGTGAATACATAAAGTATTATACAAAACATATTGGATATTTTTGATCACAAGTAATTTAGATGGATGGTGGATTATAGAAAGATTACACGGGGTAGTCAATAGCACGGTTCATTTTTTTTTTTTTTTGGTCTGTTTGTTGAAATAACAAGAGGGTTTTGGTAGAACCACCTAAGTGAGAGTGGTTACCCTCAGATTTGAGTAATGGAGGTTTTTTTTTTTCATTTTTGAGTTGGCTTTTGGGTGTGGTTGCACATAAGAGTATAGGCAGGTAAGAGGTGTTTTATATAAAGGGGCTTTTTGCTTTTTTTCTCTCCTCCCCTGAATGACCCCTAAGATATAGGTAGCCTATGCATCTTCTCGCTTTCCTTATATATATTATAATGGAAGATAAGATCGGTAGATGGGCAATTATAATTAGAGATCTGAGATAAGATATGGGTTTCCTACCTTTCTTCCTCCCTCCCCCCTCTTTTTTTTGTTGTTGTTGTGTTTTGTCTTATTTTGTCATGTGGGAAAGGGCTTTAAATAGCAAATTTAGAGTTGTTAAGATGGGTTGAAATAATCTGTATATTAATAATGGATATATAGATTTTAAACGTTGGATTGTTGATGTATTGTATATTGTATATCTCAATAAAAATTCATCATTATTAAAAAAAAAAAAAAAAGTAAGGGTCCCAACACTGAACCTTGGGGTACACCACTGATAACCTTAAACCATTCAGAGTAAGAATCATTAACCACTACTCTCTGAATTCGTTTTTTTAGCCAGTTTTCGATCCATTTAAAAACTGATCTTTCCAAGCCTGTAGACTTTACCTTACACATTAGCCATGTGTGGGGAACTGTGTCAAACGCTTTTGCAAAATTGAATTCATTAATATTATGCAAAGGCAATATTAACTATTTCAGCCCCGGCAGGATTTACCCCCTTCCTGACCAGAGCACTTTTTGCGATTCGGCACTGCGTCGCTTTAACTGACAATTGTGCGGTCGTGCAACGTTGTACCCAAACAAAATTGATGTAATTTTTTCCCCACAAATAGAGCTTTCTTTTGGTGGTATTTTATCACCTCTGCAAATATTATTTTTTGTGCTATAAACAAAAAAAGACTGACAATTTTGAAAAAATACATTTTTTTGTACTTTTTGCTATAATAAATATCCAAAAAAAAAATCAAATATCAAAATCAGTTTTGGCCGATATATATTCTTCTATATATTTCTGGTATAAAAAATTGCAATTGGCGTATATTGATTGGTTTGTGCAAAAGTTATCGCGTCTACAAACTATGGGAATTGATTTATGGCGTTATTATTATTTTTTTACTAGTAATGGCGGCGATCTGCAATTTTTATTGGGTTTGCGATATTGCGATGGACATGTCAGACATTTTTATTACTTTTTTGGGACAATTGACATTTATACAGCGATCAGAAATTTGAATAGCCACTGATTACTGTATAAATGTCACTGGCAGGGAAGGGGTTAACATGCAGTGATCTAGGGGTTAACTGTGTTCCCTCACTGTGTTCTAACTGTGTGGAGGCTGGGCTGGCAGGGACATAACAGATCTCACTGATCCCGATGACAGGGATCAGTAGATCTGTCATGTCCCCCCTCACAGAACGGAGAACCGCAGTGTTTACATTGGCAGTTCCCCGTTCTGCCTCTCTATTAGGTGATTGCGGGTCACCAACGAACATCGAGTCCGCCTGACCCATGGACATGCCCACACAGCATGCGGTGGGCGGGAAACGCGCCACCGCCGGCTGTAAGTGCACGTGGGTAGCGCACAAAGGGGCGGATGTCCATGCACATGTCCCCGGCAATTCAGGTCTGCGCTGTAGCCATCTTTCGGCTATAGCGCGGATCTGTACTGGTTATAGTGTGCTGTCCAAAGTGTGTGTATATAGATATATATACATATAAATGTGAGTGTGTGTGTATATATATATATATATACTGTATGCATATATATATATATATATATATATACAAACTATCAAGATGCAATCAACTAATTTAATGCTTCCGACCCACGGCTCTATGTGTCCATTCCCATGCAGAGCCATGGCTCGGCCCCGTCCCTTCATCTCCTGATTGGTTCACTGGCTGTGATTGACTGCAGCGGGAGCCAATGTCTCCCGCCGCTGTCAAAGCCAATCAGGTGTGTGAGTCCCCAGAGAGGAACAGCTCTCGTGGACATCGCTGGATCGAGAGGGGGCTCAGGTAAGTATTAGGGGGGCTGCTGCAAACAGAAGGTTTTTTACCTTCATGCATGGAATGCATGAAGGTAAAAAACCTTGTGCCTGTCAACCACTTTAAATAGGTAAGTATTTGAGTTCATATTATTGAATTTCAGCATTTTAGTTATTATGTAATTTTTTTACACAGTGAGTGCACAAACATATTTGGTTTAGTAATTTATTATTATTATCAAAAAGTATTTCGTGCAAAGCTTGTGAGAATACTACTTAATTGTCCAATGAGCGGGCTGGAGCAGGAGAGGTGACCTAATATGTTCAGGTGCCAAAACAGGAAATATGTTTGTCACCTTTCTGGCTGTGAAGTGTAGCAGAGGTATGTACATCATGTGAAGGTAAATAGATATATATTTTGCTGTATGCTCAGGGCTATGTTTTGTTCTATGAGTCACTGCATATATTTGAATACTTTAACTGCAGAGTTTTATGAAATCCTTGCTTATACAAAAAATGTACAGAGTGTATTAATTTTATCTTTTTTTTTTTTCATTTCAATTTGTGTATTGTTTTAAGTAAATAAAAGAACAGATACAAAAGAATGAGGACCATGCATTGGTATACTTGGCAAGACATTAAAGGAAACATGCTTTGTACATTTGTCTTACATAGGTGATTAATAACCGTAGTGCAAAAGTGGGATTTAAGATGGGCCTGCAGTGGGCGACAGATCCCTGGCAAGAGGTAGTCATTTTAAACTGTGTGCCGTGTAACACCGGTAAGTATCGTAGGAGCAGCCCGGCCAAAACAGAGTCCCTCCCGTACTCGCCCAGGCGCCCCAATTGGGAGCTAGTTTGCGCCGGGGCTGTTCGGGAGTGGGGCTGGTGCGGCTAGACGGTCTATGCCTACCAAAAGTTTCGATAGAACAGTGCATTTAGGAAAACTAGTCCTCTAACCAACATTGCTCGCTTATTGAGCGATTAGAGGCAATATCATATTGCATGGGTAATTACCGAAAACTACATCATGACCTGAAGTATGGCAAAACAATAAATAAAGTATTAATTTTATCTTAATGTACCATAATTGAATTATGCAGCAGGAAGTTTCTTGTGTATAAATATTTGTTTCTATAAACAAAATCGCAGAAGATACAGCTCAAAGGATTACATTCAAAAGCTAATCTTACATTATCATTTTAACACAAAAAAATGCACAAAAAATACAATAAAAACATGATGCATATGACTCAAATTATAATAATTTACTTATTTTAACAAAAAAAATCCATTACAGACCACATTTTTACTTCCATTCAACATTCACTAATGCATAAAATTTGTTGTCCTCAGTGTTGGTTTAATAATTAGATATGTAACTAACATCATATTTAATAGGTTGGAAACAATATATAAAAACTCAGTATCATTTCTGATAAACAATAACATGTAGCCGACATGCATTTTAAAAGTAGCAATAGCACTAAAATGAAAAAAAATTAAAATAAGATAGAAGAATTCCTGTGTACAAACCTCAAATATCTTTCGGTACTCTGAAGGTGTTAATAAGCAACATCTCATGCTCAGCAAGCAAGAATAGAGCATCCACTACCTATGCCTCTTTATGCGTAACGCTAAATATTATAAATGTGTTATTTCTTTTATATCTGTAGGAACAAAACATAGAAAACACGCTGCTTCGAAACAAGCATTTTGCTCAGTCTTTTTGCAAACAATGAAAGAACACAGTAGCTCTGTCTGGTAAATACAGAAAGAACATTACACTGCTAACAAGTATAATATCATTCTTTAGCACTCAACCCTGCTAGCCAGCAAAATGTACTTATTTAATAATTAAAGCCTGAGTTTGCAAAATAAGTAAATAAATATATATACTATATATATATATATATATATATATATATATATATATATATATAAATAAAAAAAAAATATATATATATATATATATATATACAGTTGTGCTCATATAGTTGCAGTTGTGCTCATAAGTTTACATACCCTGGCAGAATTTATGATTTCTTGGCCATTTTTTCAGAGAATAAGAACGAGAACACAAAAATATTTCTTTCACTCATGGTTAATGTTTGGCGGAAGCCATTTATTATCAATCAACTGTGTTTACTCTTTTTAAATCATAATGACAACAGAAACTACCCAAAAGACCCTGATCAAAAGTTTACATGCCCTGATGATTTTGGCGTGATAACATGCAGACAAGTTGACACAAAGTGCTTTGAATGGCTATTAAAGGTAACTATCATCACTAGAGTTGATCGAACCTCTGGAAGTTCGGGTTCTGCAGGTTTGGCTGAACTTCGGGACAAAGTCCGGGTTCGGGTCCGGACTTGACCTGAACTTTGACCCGGACCCCGAACCCCATTGAAATCAATGGGGAACCGAGCTTTTAGGCACAAAAATGGCTGTAACAAAGTCCTGGAAAGTCCTAGAGGTCTGCAAAAGGAAGGAAAATGGGGGTAAAGGTCGGACAAGTGCCCTACAAAGAAATGGGGATAGGGAAAAGCCTGTTTTAGCCGCATAGAGCCATATTAGTGTTCTTCCAGCCGCATAGAGAGCCATATTATTGTTCTAAATTTTAGAACACTAATATGGCTCTATGCGGCTGAAACAGGCTTTTCCCACACTCTATGCCCCTGCAATAGGCTTTTCCCACACACTTTGAAGATGATTTTAGAACACTAATATGGCTCTATGCGGCTGAAACAGGCTG
>BLSH010252886.1:27135-37802 GCA_018402905.1 Glandirana rugosa | reverse complement strand
ATCACAGCACCAGCAGGAACCTCTCCCTATAGCAGTCGGAGATGTTTTTAGAACAATGATCTGTCCCTCACAGCACAAGCAGGAACCTCTCCCTATAGCTCTAGGAGATGATTTTAGAACAATAATATGTCCCTCACAGCACCAGCAGGAACCTCTCCCACTAGCAGTATGTGATGATTTTAGAACAATAATCTGTCCCTCACAGGAGCAGCAGGAACCTCTCCCTCTTGAAGTATGTGATGATTTTAGAACAATAATCTGCCCCTAACAGGAGCAGCAGGAACCTCTCCCTCTAGCAGTATGTGATGATTTTAGAACAATAATCTGTCCATCACAGCACCAGCAGGAACCTCTACCTCTAGCAGAATGTGACGATTTTAGAACAATAATCTGTCCCTCACAGCACCAGCAGGAACCTCTCTCTATAGCACTATGTGATGGTTTTAGTACAATAATCTGTCCCTCACAGCACCAGCAGGAACCTCTCACTATAGCAGTAGGAGATGATTTTAGAACAATAATCTGTCCCTCACAGCACGTGCAGGAACCTCTTCTTATAGCAGAATGTGACGATTTTAGAACAATAATCTGTCCCTATCAAGAGCAGCAGGAACCTCTCCCTATAGCAGTAGGAGATGATTTTAGAACAACAATCTGTCCCTCACTGCACAAGCAGGAACCTCTCCCTCTAGCAGTCTGTGATGATTTTAGAACAAAAATCTGTCCCTCACAGGAGCAGCAGGAACCTCTCCCTCTAGCAGTATATGATGATTTTAGAACAACAATCTGTCCCTTACAGGAACAGCAGGAACCTCTCCTTCTAGCACTATGATGAGATGATTTTAGAAGAATAATCTGTCCCTCACAGGAGCAGCAGGAACCTCTCCTTCTAGCAGTATGTGATGTTTTTAGAACAATAATCTGTCCCTCACAGGAGCAGCAGAAACCTTTCCCTCTAGCAATATTTGATGATCTTAGAAACCTCTCCCTCAGAGCACCATCAGGAACCTGGCCCTAATGCAGTAGTAGTTGTTTTTAGAACGATAAACTCTCCCTCAGAACACCAAAAGGAACCTGGCCCTAATGCAGTAGTAGTTGTTTTTAGAACGATAAACTCTCCCTCAGAGCACCATCAGGAACCTGGCCCTAATGCAGTAGTAATTGTTTTTAGAAAGATAAACTCTCCCTCAGAGCACCAACAGGAATATGGCCCTAATGCAGTAGTGGATGGTTTTAGAACGATAATCTCCCCCTCAGTGCACCAACAGGAACCTGGCCCTAATGCAGTAGTAGTACTAGCAATATGTGATGATTTTAGAACAATAATCTGTCCCTCACAGGAGCAGCAGGAACCTCTCCTTCTAGCAGTATGTGGTGATTTTATAACAATAATGTGTCCATCACAGCACCAGCAGGAACCTCTCCCAATAGCAGTAGGAGATGATTTTAGAACAATGATCTGTCCCTCACAGCACATGCAGGAACCTCTCCCTCTAGCAGTCTGTGATGATTTTAGAACAATAATCTGTCCCTCACAGGAGCAGCAGGAACCTCTCCCTCTAGCAGTATGTGATGATTTTAGAACAACAATCTGTCCCTTACAGGAACAGCAGGAACCTCTCCTTCTAGCACTATGATGAGATGATTTTAGAACAATAATCTGTCCCTCACAGCACCAGCAGGAACCTCTCACTCTAGCAGTATGTGATGATTTTAGAACAATAATCTGTCCCTCACAGCAACAGCAGGAACCTCTCCCTATAGCTCTAGGAGATGATTTTAGAACAGTAATCTGTCCCTCACTGCACCAGTAGGAACTTCTCCCTCTAGCAGTATGATATGATAGGGACAGCTAATAATCTGTCCCTCAAAGGAGCAGAAGGAACCTCTCCTTATAGCACTATGATGAGATGATTTTAGAACAATAATCTCTCCCTCACAGCACCAGCAGGAACCTCTCCCTCTAGCAGTATGTGATGATTTTAGAACAAAAATCTGTCCCTCACAGGAGCAGCAGAAACCTCTCCCTCTAGCAATATGTGATGATCTTAGAAACCTCTCCCTCAGAGCACCATCAGGAACCTGGCCCTAATGCAGTAGTAGTTGTTTTTAGAAAGATAAACTCTCCCTCAGAGCACCAACAGGAATATGGCCCTAATGCAGTAGTGGATGGTTTTAGAACGATAATCTCTCCTCAGTGCACCAACAGGAACCTGGCCCTAATGCAGTAGTAGTAATAGCAGTATGTGATGATTTTAGAACAATAATCTGTCCCTCACAGGAGCAGCAGGAACCTCTCCTTCTAGCAGTATGTGATGTTTTTAGACCAATAATATGTCCCTCACAGGAGTAGCAGGAATCTCTGCCTCTAGCAGTATGTGATGATTTTAGAACAATAATCTGTCCCTCACAGCACCAGTAGGAACCTCTCCCTATAGCAGTAGGAGATGATTTTAGAACAATAATCTGTCCCTCAGAGCACCAGCAGGAACCACTCCCTCTAGGAGTATGTGATGATTTTAGAACAATAATCTGTCACTCACAAGAGCAGCGGGAACCTCTCACTCTAGCAGTATGTGATGATTTTAGAACAATAATCTGTCCCTCACAGGAGCAGCAGGAACCTCTCCCTCTAGCAGTATGTGGTGATTTTATAACAATAATGTGTCCATCACAGCACCAGCAGGAACCTCTCCCTATAGCAGTAGGAGATGATTTTAGAACAATGATCTGTCCCTCACAGCACAAGCAGGAACCTCTCCCTATAGCTCTAGGAGATGATTTTAGAACAATAATATGTCCCTCACAGCAGCAGCAGGAACTTCTCCCTCTAGCAGTATGATATGATTTTAGAACAATAATCTGCCCCTCACAGGAGCAACAGGAACATCTCCGTCTAGCAGTATGTGATGATTTTAGAACAATAATCTGTCCATCACAGCACAAGCAGGAACCTCTACCTCTAGCAGTATGTGATGATTTTTGAACAATAATCTGTCCCTCACAGCACCTGCAGGAACCTCTTCTTATAGCAGTATGTGAAGATTTTAGAACAATAATCTGTCCCTATCAAGAGCAGCAGGGACCTCTCCCTATAGCAGTAGGAGATGATTTTAGAACAACAATCTGTCCCTCACTGCACAAGCAGGAACCTCTCCCTCTAGCAGTCTGTGATGATTTTAGAACAATAATCTGTCCCTCACAGGAGCAGCAGGAACCTCTCCCTCTAGCAGTATGTGATGATTTTAGAACAACAATCTGTCTCTCAGAGCACCAGCAGGAACCTCTCCCTCTAGCAGTATGTGATGATTTTAGAACAATAATCTGTCACTCACAAGAGCAGCGGGAACCTCTCACTCTAGCAGTATGTGATGATTTTAGAACAATAATCTGTCCCTCACAGGAGCAGCAGGAACCTCTCCCTCTAGCAGTATGTGATCATTTTATAACAATAATGTGTCCATCACAGCACCAGCAGGAACCTCTCCCAATAGCAGTAGGAGATGATTTTAGAACAATGATCTGTCCCTCACAGCACATGCAGGAACCTCTCCCTCTAGCAGTCTGTGATGATTTTAGAACAATAATCTGTCCCTCACAGGAGCAGCAGGAACCTCTCCCTCTAGCAGTATGTGATGATTTTAGAACAACAATCTGTCCCTTACAGGAACAGCAGGAACCTCTCCTTCTAGCACTATGATGAGATGATTTTAGAACAATAATCTGTCCCTCACAGCACCAGCAGGAACCTCTCACTCTAGCAGTATGTGATGATTTTAGAACAATAATCTGTCCATCACAGCACAAGCAGGAACCTCTACCTCTAGCAGTATGTGATGATTTTTGAACAATAATCTGTCCCTCACAGCACCAGCAGGAACCTCTCTCTATAGCACTATGTGATGATTTTAGTACAATAATCTGTCCCTCACAGCACCAGCAGGAACCTCTCCCTCCAGCAGTATGTGATGATTTTAGAACAATAATCTGTCCCTCACAGTAGCAGCAGGAACCTCTCCCTCTAGAAGTATGTGATGATTTTAGAACAATAATCTGCCCCTCACAGGAGCAGCAGGAACCTCTCCGTCTAGCAGTATGTGATGATTTTAGAACAATAATCTGTCCATCACAGCACCAGCAGGAACCTCTACCTCTAGCAGTATGTGATGATTTTTGAACAATAATCTGTCCCTCACAGCACCAGCAGGAACCTATCTCTATAGCACTATGTGATGATTTTAGTACAATAATCTGTCCCTCACAGCACCTGCAGGAACCTCTCACTATAGCAGTAGGAGATGATTTTAGAACAATAATCTGTCCCTCACAGCACCAGCAGGAACCTCTTATAGAAGTATGTGACGATTTTAGAACAATAATCTGTCCCTATCAAGAGCAGCAGGAACCTCTCCCTATAGCAGTAGGAGATGATTTTACAAGAACAATCTGTCCCTCACAGCACAGGCAGGAACCTCTCCCTCTAGCAGTATGTGATGATTTTAGAACAATAATCTGTCCCTCACAGGAGCAGCAGGAACCTCTCCCTCTAGCAGTATGTGATGATTTTAGAACAACAATCTGCCCCTTACAGGAGCAGCAGGAACCTCTCCTTCTAGCACTATGATGAGATGATTTTAGAACAATAATCTGTCCCTCACAGCACCAGCAGGGACCTCTCACTCTAGCAGTATGTGATGATTTTAGAACAATAATCTGTCCCTCACAGGAACAGCAGGAACCTCTCCCTATAGCTCTAGGAGATGATTTTAGAACAATAATCTGTCCCTCACTGCACCAGCAGGAACTTCTCCCTCTATCAGTATGATATGATTGGGACAGCTAATAATCTGTCCCTCACAGGAGCAGCAGGAACCTCTCCCTCTAGCAGTATGTGATCATTTTATAACAATAATGTGTCCATCACAGCACCAGCAGGAACCTCTCCCTATAGCAGTAGGAGATGATTTTAGAACAATAATATGTCCCTCACAGCACCAGCAGGAACTTCTCCCTCTAGCAGTATGATATGATTTTAGAACAATAATCTGCCCCTCACAGGAGCAACAGGAACCTCTCCGTCTAGCAGTATGTGATGATTTTAGAACAATAATCTGTCCATCACAGCACAAGCAGGAACCTCTACCTCTAGCAGTATGTGATGATTTTTGAACAATAATCTGTCCCTCACAGTAGCAGCAGGAACCTCTCCCTCTAGAAGTATGTGATGATTTTAGTACAATAATCTGTCCCTCACAGCACCAGCAGGAACCTCTCCCTCCAGCAGTATGTGATGATTTTAGAACAATAATCTGTCCCTCACAGTAGCAGCAGGAACCTCTCCCTCTAGAAGTATGTGATGATTTTAGAACAATAATCTGCCCCTCACAGGAGCAGCAGGAACCTCTCCGTCTAGCAGTATGTGATGATTTTAGAACAATAATCTGTCCATCACAGCACCAGCAGGAACCTCTACCTCTAGCACAGTGGTTCTCAACTCCGGTCTTTGGGCCCCCCCAACAGGCCAGGTTTTAAGTATTACCTTGGGGAGATGCAGACTAGAATACTGCAATCACTGAGCAGCAAATGATATCACCTGTGATGTATTTCAGTTATCCTGCAAACCTGGCCTGTTGGGGGGGCCCGAGGACTGGAGTTGAGAACCACTGCTCTAGCAGTATGTGATGATTTTTGAACAATAATCTGTCCCTCACAGCACCAGCAGGAACCTCTCTCTATAGCACTATGTGATGATTTTAGTACAATAATCTGTCCCTCACAGCACCTGCAGGAACCTCTCACTATAGCAGTAGGAGATGATTTTAGAACAATAATCTGTCCCTCACAGCACCAGCAGGAACCTCTCCCTATAGCAGTATGTGATGATTTTAGAACAACAATCCGCCCCTTACAGGTGCAACAGGAACCTCTCCTTCTAGCACTATGATGAGATGATTTTAGAACAATAATCTGTCCCTCACAGCACCAGCAGGAACCTCTCCCTCTAGCAGTATGTGATGATTTTAGAACAATAATCTGTCCCTCACAGGAACAGCAGGAACCGCTCCCTATAGCTCTAGGAGATGATTTTAGAACAATAATCTGTCCCTCACAGCAGTATGATATGATTGGGACAGATAATAATCTGTCCCTCACAGGAGCAGCATGAACCTCTCCCTGTAGCATTACGATGAGATGATTTTAGAACAACAATCTGTCCCTCACAGCACCAGCAGGAACCTCTCCCTCTAGCAGTATGTGATGATTTTAGAACAATAATCTGTCCCTCACAGCACCAGCAGGAACCTCTTCTTATAGCAGTATGTGACAATTTTAGAACAATATTCTGTCCCTATCAAGAGCAGCAAGAACCTTTCCCTCTAGCAGTATGTGATGATTTAATAACAATAATGTGTCCCTCACAGCACCAGCAGGAACCTCTCCCTATAGCTCTAGGAGATGATTTTAGAACAATAATCTTTCCCTCACTGCACCAGCAGGAACTTCTCCCTCTAGCAGTATGATATGATTGGGACAGATAATAATCTGTCCCTCAAAGGAGCAGCAGGAACCTCTCACTATAGCACTATGATGAGATGATTTTAGAACAATAATCTGTCCCTCACAGCAGTATGATATGATTCGGACAGATAATAATCTGTCCCTCACAGGAGCAGCAGGAACCTCTCCTTGTAGAACTATAATGAGATGATTTTAGAACAATAATCTCTCCCTCACAGCACCAGCAGGAACCTCTCCCTCTGGCAGTATGTGATGATTTTAGAACAATAAACTGTCCCTCACAGGAGCAGCAGGAACCTCTCGCTCTAGCAGTATGTGATGATTTTAGAAAAATATCTGTCCCTCACAGCACCAGCAGGAACCTCTCTTTAAATCACTATGTGATGATTTTAGAACAATAATCTGTCCCTCACAGCACCTGCTGGAACCTCTCCCTATAGCAGTAGAAGATGATTTTAGAACAATGATCTGTTCCTCACAGCACCAGCAGGAACCTCTTCCTATGGCAGTATGTGACGATTTTAGAAAAATAATCTGTCCCTCACAGGAGCAGCAGGAACCTCTCCCTATAGCAGTAGGAGATGATTTTAGAACAATAATATGTCACTCACAGCACCAGCAGGAACCTCTCCCTCTAGCAGTATGTGATGATTTTAGAACAATAATCTGTCCCTCACAGGAGCAGCAGGAACCTCTCCTTCTAGCAGTATGTGATGATTTTAGAACAATAATCTGTCCCTCACAGAAGCAGCAGGAACCTCTTCCTCTAGCACTATGATGAAAAAATTTTAGAACAATAATCTGTCCCTCACAGGAGCAGCAGGACCCTCTCCCTCTAGCAGTATGTGATGTTTTTAGAACAATAATCTGTCCCTCACAAGAGGAGCAGGAACCTCTCACTATAGCAGTATGTGATGATTTTAGAACAATAATCTGTCCCTCAAAGCACCAGCAGGAACCTCTCCCTATAGCACTAGGAGATGATTTTAGAACAATAATCTGTCACTCACAGCATTAGCAGGAACCTCTCCCTATAGCAGTATGACATGATTTTAGAACAATAATCTGTCCCTCACACGAGCAGAAGGAACCACTCCCTATAGCAGTGTATGATGATTTTAGAACAATAATCTGTCCCTCACAGCACCAGCTGGAACCTCTCCCTATAGCAGTAGAACATGATTTTAGAACAATAATCTGTCCCTCACAGCACCAGCAGGAACCTCACCCTATAGCAGTGGGAGATGATTTTATAACAATAATGTGTCCCTCACAGCACCAGCAGCAACCTCTCCCTATAGCTCTAGGAGATGATTTTAGAACAATAATCTGTCCCTCACATCACCAGCAAGATCTTCCCCTTCTAGCAGTATAATAGGATTTTAGACCAATCATCTGTCCCTCACAGGAGCAGCAGGAACCTCTCCCTGTAGCACTATGATGAGATGATTTTAGAACAATAATCTGTCCCTCACGGGAGCAACAGAAACCTCTCCCTCTAGCAGTATGTGATGATTTTAGAACAATAATCTGTCCCTCACAGCAGCAGCAGGAACCTCTCACTATAGAACTAGGAAATGATTTTAGAACAATAATCTGTCCCTCACAGCACCAGAAGGAAACTCTCCCTATAGCACTAGGAGATGATTTTAGAACAATAATCTGTCCCTCACAGCACAAGCAGGAACCTCTCCCTCTAGGCGTATGATATGATTTGAGACCAATAATCTGTCCCTCACAGCACCAGCAGGAACCTCTCCCTATAGCTCAAGGAGATGATTTTAGAACAATAATCTGTCCTAACAGCACCAGCAGGAACCTCTACCTCTAGGCATATGTGATGATTTTAGAACAATAATCTGTCCCTCATAGGAACAGCAGGAACCTCTCCCTCTAGCAGTATGTGATAATTTTAAAACAATAATCTGTCCCTCACAGGAGAAGCAGGAACCTCTCTCTCCAGGAATATGTGATGATTTTAGAACAATAATTTGTCTCTCACAGCACCAGCAGGAACCTCTTCCTATAGCAGTATGTGATGATTTTAGAACAATAATCTGTCCCTCACAGCACCAGCAGGAACCTCTCCCTCTAGCAGTATGTGATGTTTTTAGAACAATAATCTGTCCCTCACAGGAGCAGCAGGAACCTCTACCTCTAGCAGTATGTGATGTTTTTAGAACAATAATCTGTCCCTCACAGGAGAAGCAGGAACCTCTGCCTCTAGCAGTATGTGATGATTTTAGAACAATAATCTGTCCCTCACAGCACCAGCAGGAACCTCTCCCTATAGCAGTAGGAGATGATTTTAGAACAATAATCTGTCCCTCACAGCACCAGCAGGAACCTCTTCTTATAGCAGTATGTGACGATTTTAGAACAATAATCTGTCCCTATCAAGAACAGCAAGAACCTCTCCCTCTAGCAGTATGTGATGATTTAATAACAATAATGTGTCCCTCACAGCACCAGCAGGAACCTCTCCCTATAGCTATAGGAGATGATTTTAGAACAATAATCTTTCCTTCACTGCACCAGCAGGAACTTCTCCCTCTAGCAGTATGATATGATTGGGACAGATAATAATCTGTCCCTCAAAGGAGCAGCAGGAACCTCTACCTATAGCACTATGATGAGATGATTTTAGAACAATAATCTGTCCCTCACAGCAGCATGATATGATTGGGACAGATAATAATCTGTCCCTCACAGGAGCAGCAGGAACCTCTGATTGTAGAACTATAATGAGATGATTTTAGAACAATAATCTCTCCCTCACAGCACCAGCAGGAAACTCTCTTTAAAGCACTATGTGATGATTTTAGAACAATAATCTGTCCCTCACAGGAGCAGCAGGAACCTCTCCCTATAGCAGTAGGAGAGGATTTTAGAACAATAATATGTCACTCACAGCACCAGCAGGAACCTCTCCCTCTAGCAGTATGTGATGATTTTAGAACAATAATCTGTCCCTCACAGGAGCATCAGGAACCTCTCCTTCTAGCAGTATGTGATGATTTTAGAACAACAATCTGTCCCTCACAGAAGCAGCAGGAACCTCTCCCTCTAGCACTATGATGAAATAATTTTAGAACAATGATCTGTCCCTCATAGGAGCAGCAGGACCCTCTCCCTGTAGCAGTATGTGATGTTTTTAGAACAATAATCTGTTCCTCACAAGAGGAGCAGGAACCTCTCCCTATAGCAGTATGTGAGGATTTTAGAACAATAATCTGTCCCTCACAGCACCAGCAGGAACCTTTCCCTATAGCAGTATGTGATGATTTTAGAACAATAATCTGTCCCTCACAGCACCAGCAGGAACCTCTCTCTCTCTAGCAGTATGTGATGATATTAGAACAATAATCTGTCCCTCACAGGAGTAGCAGCAACCTCTCCCTCTAGCAGTATGTGATGATTTTAGAACAATAATCTGTCCCTTACACGAGCAGAAGGAACCTCTCCCTATAGCAGTGTGTGATGATTTTAGAACAATAATCTGTCCATCACAGCACCAGCTGGAACCTCTCCCTATAGCAGTAAAAGATAGATGATTTTAGAACAATAATCTGTCCCTCACAGGAGCAGCAGGAACCTCTACCTCTAGCAGTATGTGATGTTTTTAGAACAATAATCTGTCCCTCACAGGAGAAGCAGGAACTTCTGCCTCTAGCAGTATGTGATGATTTTAGAACAATAATCTGTCCCTCACAACACCAGCAGGAACCTCTCAGTCAGGAAGATGCAGCTGTTTCTGTGGTTTCCGCGGTGGTGCGCGCGCCTGTGCGCGTTCGCGCGCGTCCGTGCGCGTTCGCACGCGCCCGTGCGCGCATCCGTGCGCCCGCGCGCGCGCATCCGTGCGCGCGCACGCGCCGGAAACAGGCGCCAATCGGCCCTATTTAAACTTGCAGGACCCAGTGCCCGGTGCTGTCCGTTCTACAGCGTTTCCCGCATCTGTGCCCCCGGCAAGCTATTTCTGAGTGACTTCCTGTTCCTGTGACCCCGGCTACCCCTTTGGACTTGTTTGCTATCTGCCTGCACCTGACCCCGGCTTGCCTACGACTCTCCGCTTGTCTTATCCCTTGTACCGTCTCTGCCAGCACGTTGCCGACCCAGCCTGTACCCGACCATCCGTTTGCCTGATCCCG
>BLSH010252878.1:51561-73373 GCA_018402905.1 Glandirana rugosa | reverse complement strand
GGGGGGTCTGACAGATAAATAAGTAAAAAAAATATTGCTTTGCTTCTTTGCTTTCTATAATTTCTTCCATGGCAATAGCATCACAGCTGTGCCCCGTGCATAGCCCTAGACACTGCCTCTGTTGCTCTGTGTTTGAGCTTTGGGCTGGGCACCCCTATGGGCATTGATATTGGAAATATGACGGACAATGCCAAGAAACTGACTTTTTTTTTTTTAACCACTTCAGCCCCGGAAGGATTACCCCCTGTAGGACCAGAGCACTTTTTGCGATTCGGCACTGCGTCGCTTTAACTGACAATTGCGCGGTCGTGCGGCGTTGTACCCAAACAAAATTTCCGTCCTTTTTCCCCCACAAATAGAGCTTTCTTTTGGTGGTATTTGATCCCCTCTGCGTCATTTCTGATCGCCGCTATAAACAAAAGAAGAGCGACAATTTTGCAAAAAAAAAAAAAAAAACAATATTTCTTACTCTTTGCTGCAATACAAATCCAAAAAAATATAAAAAAACGAATTTATTCATCGGTTTTGGCCGATTTATATTCTTCCTCATATTTTTGGTAAAAAAAAAAATCGCAATCGGCGTTTATTGATTGGTTTGCGCAAAAGATGTCTTGTTTACAAACCATGAGAATTAATTGCTGGCGTTTTTACAATTTTTTTTTTTACTAGTAATGGCGGCGATCTGCGATTTTTATCAGGACTGCAATATTGCGACGGACATGTCGGACATTTTTGACACTTTTTTTTGGGACCAATGACATTTATACAGCGATCAGAAATGTAAATATCCACTGATTACTGTATAAATGTCATTGGCAGTGAAGGGGTTAACCTGCAGGGGGTGATCTAGGGGGTAACTGTGTTCCCTAGGCCTTCTAACTGTGAGGGGGCGGGGCTGCCAGGGGCCATTATTATTAAAAAAAAAAAAATTGTAAAAACGCCAGAAATGAATTCTCATGGTTTGTAAATGTGGCAACATTTACGCAAACCAATCAATAAACGAATACGTTTTGTTTTGTTTTTTTGGATTTGTATTTTAGCAAAAAGTAAGAAAAATAGTTTTTTTTTTCTTTGCAAAATTGTTGCTCTTTTTTTTTTGTTTATAGCGGTGATCAGAAATGATGCAGAGGGGATCAAATACCACCAAAAGAAAGCTCTATTTGTGGGGGGAAAAGGACACAAATTTAGTTTGGGTGCAACGCCGCACGACCGCGCAATTGTCAGTTAAAGCGACGCAGTGCTGAATCGCAAAAAGTGCTCTGGTCCTAAAGGGGGAAGTCCTTCCGGGGCTGAAGGGGTTAAATGTCAGCAGTCAGCACGGTTCAATCACTGATTAAGAAGTGGAAAATTGGGGGATCTCTTGATGCCAAGCCAAGGTCAGGTGGCCCAGATAGATTTCAACCACAGCTGGCAGAAGAGTTCTTTGGGATGCAAAGAAAAACCCCCACAGGTGACCTCAGGAGAAATAGAGGCTGCTCTGGAAAAGGACGGCGGGGTCGTTTCAAGGAGCGCAATACAAACAGAAATGATCTGCATGGTGGAGTTGCCAGAAAGAAGCCTTTACTGCGCCAATGCCACAAATAAACCTGGTTACAATATGCCCAACAACCTTGGCACACCTCGCCATGCTTTTTTGTGGCATTGGCTCAGCAAAGGCTTCTTTCTACCAACTCCACCATGCAGATAATTTTTGTCCAAGTATCGTGCGCCTCCATCCTTCCCGCTCTCCATCCTGAAATCAATCCCCCTGTGTGCCCACAGTGACTGCTGGTGGGATAGGAAGGCCAACAGCACTGCCGGGCCGAGGGACACACAGGGGGGCTGAAAGCAAATGGAAAGGGGCACAAATTCAAGAACTGATTCCCCTGCAGTGCAGCTGGAGGGAAAAAGGAGCGTAGAAGCTGGCAGCGCTGCAGCCAGCACTCCTGTTCAGCAGGTGCCCGGGTCCCCCTTTTGAACTCATGGGGCTTGTGCCTTGTACAGGGAGACTGGCTGCGCTGCCTTAGCAGTGGCCCTGGTGCTACCCACTGGTGCTGCCTCATCAGTGCCCATCAGTGTAGCCTCATCAGTGCAGCCCAATCAGTGCAGTCTCTTCAGTGCCCATCAGTGCAGCCTCATCAGTCCCCATCAGTGCAGTCTCATCAGTGCCCATTAGTGCAGCCTCATCAGTGCCCATCAGCACAGCGTCATCAGTACATCCTCATTGGTGCCTCCTCATCAGTGCAGCCTTATCAGTGCAGCCTCATCAGCGCCCATCAGTGCAGCCTCATCAGCGCCCATCAGTGCAGCCTCATCAGTGCAAATCAGCACAGACTCATCAGTACATCCTCATTGGTGCCTCCTTATCAGTGCAGCCTTATCAGTGGCCATCAGTGCCTCCTCATCAGCGCCCATCAGTGCAGCCTCATCAGCGCCCATTAGTGCAGCCTCATCAGTGCCCATCAGTGCAGTATCATCAGTGCCCATCAGTGCAGCCTCATCAGTGCCCATCAGTGCAGCCTCATCAGTGCCCATCAGTGCAGTCACATCAGTGCCCATCAGTGCATCCTCATCAGTGCCCATCAGCACAGCCTCATCAGTACATCCTCATTGGTGCCTCCTCATCAGTGCTGCCTTATCAGTGCCCATCAGTGCCTCCTCATCAGTGCCCATCAGTGCAGCCTCATCAGCACCCATCAGTGCAGCCTCATCAGTGCCCAACAGTGCAGCCTCATCAGTGCAAATCAGCACAGACTCATCAGTACATCCTCATTGGTGTCTCCTCATCAGTGAAGTATTATCAGTGCCCATCAGTGCAGCCCCATCAGTGCAACCTCATCCGTGCCCATGAGAGCCACCTCATCCGTGCTCATCAGTGCAACCTCATCAGTGCCCATCAATGCAGTATTATCAGTGCAATCTCATCAGTGCAGCCTTATCAGCGCCCATCATTGCAGACTCATCAGCGCCCATCAGTGAAGAAGAAAAATTGCTTATTTGCAAAATGTTATAAAAGAAATTAAGAAAAACTATTTGTTTTTTTTTTCATAATTTTTGCTATTTTTTCGGTTTGTTTGGAAAAATATAAAAAAAAACCCCAGTGGTGATTAAATGTCACCAAAAGAAAGCTCTATCTGTCTAAAGAAAATGATAGAAATGTCACATGGGTGCAGTGTCACATGACCGCGCAATTGTCATTCCAAGTGCGACAGCATTGAGAGCTGAAAATTGGCATGGGCAGGAAGGGGGAGGGGAAGTGCCCGGTATTGAAGGGGTTAAAACAAGTAAATCGAATCTACCCTCCTATCCATTTCCTAATGCTAGCAGCCTAAGGATTGATATGCAGTCCACGCTGATTACAGACAGGGATATCAGCGGCAGTAATAATGAGGGATTCGCTTTCCTTCGGACCCGGAAGGTTTGCAGGCTCACAACTGTCGCAGAACGTTTGTCTGAACGCCATACATTATTGTAAACGCCAATCAGCAATTCCAAGCCATGGATGTGACAAAAATCTTCAATCGATGAAACCGGATAGATTGTCTGTGAATGGAAATTTGCGGTAATTCAGCAATTGCGTCAATTCGAAAATTCACGGTAATTCAGCAATTGTGTTAATTCGAAAAGTTGCGGTAATCCAGCAATTGCGTTAATTCGGAAATTTGCGTTAATTCGGCAATTGCGTTGATTCAAAATTTCACGGTAATTCAGCTATTGTGTTAATTCGGAAATTTGCGGTAATTCAGCAATTGCGGTAATTTAAAAATTCACGGTAATTCGGCAATTGCGTTCAAAAATTTGCGGTAATTCAGCAATTGCATTAGTTTGCAAATTTGCGGTAATTTGGCAGTTGCGTTAATTCGAAAATTTGCGGTAATTCGACAGTTGTGTTAATTAGAAAATTTGCGGTAATCCAGCAATTGCGTTAATTCGGAAATTTGCGTTAATTCGGCAATTGCGTTGATTCAAAAATTCACGGTAATTCAGCAGTTACGTTAATTCGGAAATTTGCAGTAATTCAACAATTGCGGTAATTTGGAAATTTGCGGTAATTCAGCAATTGCGGTAATTCGGCAATTGCGTTGATTCAAAAATTCACAGTAATTCAGCTATTGTGTTAATTCGGAAATTTGCGGTAATTCAGCAATTGCGGTAATTTGGAAATTCGCAGTAATTCAGCAATTGCGGTAATTTAAAAATTCACGGTAATTCGGCAATTGCGTTCAAAAATTTGCGGTAATTCAGCAATTGCATTAATTCGAAAATTTGCGGTAATTTGGCAGTTGTGTTAATTCGAAAATTTGCAGTAATTCGGCAATTGCGTTAATTAGAAAATTTGCGGTAATTCAGCATTTGTGGTAATTTGGATATTCGCAGTAATTCGGCAATTGCGTTAATTCAAAAATTCATGGTAATTCAGCAATTGCATTCATTCGGGAAATTTGCGGTAATTCAGCAATTGCGGTAATTCGAAAATTTGCGGTAATTCGGCAATTGCGTAAATAAATACATTTTCTCCATCACTGATGAGGCGGCACTGACAGGCACTGATGATGAAGCACTGATATGCAGCGCTGACAAACACTGATAAGCGGCACTCATGGACACTCATAGGCGGCACTGATTAGCACTCTTAGGCGGCACTGGGCACTGATAGCTGGCACTGATAGGTGGCTCTGCTACACACTGATAGGGGCACTGGTGGGCAGATGCATGGATAGGGGCCATTTCCCTGGTGGTCTAGGGTGGCATTTGAAGGTGCACTGAGTGGCATCCATAATTTCGGATTTTCTGCTGTTCCGATTGCTGAATTTCCGAATTACCGCAATTGCCGTGAATTTCCGAATTTTTAAATCGGAAAAAACGAAAATTTGCGATTGATAGAAGATATTGATAAATATCAGCTCTTTTGTAATGAACTAAACTGGGGGCGCTTATTCCACAAGTAAACGTTTAATGCCAAACTCTTCCTCCAGATACTTGGCAACATAGAGGGAAGTATAAAATAAAAAAAATGCCCAAATAGTGTAAAATCCGGATTAAACAGCTTTAAAAGGCACGGCATACCCGCGCCGCACCTTCAGAGCTTCGTGCCGAGGTCCATCACTCCTGCACATGACATCATCGTGGCACGGCCAATCAAACGGGCAGAGGGTGTGAACCCGGAAGGAAGACCAGGTGAAGATGGAACAGCGCAACGCTGGAGGGCTTCGTTCTAAGGTAAGTATTTCATAATGTGCTAGTATACACTTTCGCCTGGCAGCAAAAGGGTCACTGGTTCGAATCCCGGCCACGGCACTACCTGGCTGGAGTTTGCATGTTCTCCCTGTGCCTGCGTGGGTTTCCTCCGGGTGCTTCGGTTTCCTCCCACACTCCAAAGACATGCTGGTAGGTAATTGGCCCTAGTATGTGTATGAATGTGAGTTAGGGACCTTAGATTGTAAGCTCCTGGGGGGTAGGGACTGATGCGAATGTACAATGTATATGTAAATTGACAGCGCTATATAAGCACCTGAAATAAATAAATTTTGCCTTTGTCTTGCAGGGTTTGAAAAAAAAAAAGTATTTTACTACCGCTTTAAAGCGCCCCCGTCCCTCCATGCTCGCACGCTGAACCGAACACGCGCGTATGTCGCGCACACATGTGAGATATCGCCATGAACGCCGGAGCGAGAGCGATAATTCTAGCGATAGACTTCTTCTGTAACTCTAAGGCCCCTTTCACACGATCGGTCCACCCATCGGCTTCTGTGGGGAGGCGGATGTCATTGGATGTTTGCCCGCTGACACCCGCCTGCCATCCGATCCGACAAGATCCACGCAAAAACAGATGCATGACAATACGGATGGGATCGGATGAAGCGGTCCATTTTCATCCAATCTCTGACAGGTCCATCCCAGCACGGTGAGCGGAGACTGAGCTGTCATCCGCCTGCTCAGCGGGGATCAACGGATCGATCCCCCTCTAAGCTAGCGGAGTCCGGCACAACGGATCCGGCCCCCCGTGAGAAAGGGGCCTTCACTGGTAACCATTTTTAGGTGTCGTAGTTTGACGCCATTCCACAAGCGTGCGCAATTTTAAAGCATCTACAGTATTTATTCAGCGTTACATCATCTTTTATAACATCGGGTTATATCTTGTGTGCGGTTTTCACATTGCAATTGATTAACCCCTTCAGCCCCAGAAGGATTGACCCCCCCCAGACCTTTTTGTGATTCAGCACTGTGTTGCTTTAACTGACAATTGCACGGTCGTGCGACGTTGTACCCAAACAAAATTGACGTCCTTTTTTCCCCCCACAAATAGAGCTTTCTTTTGGTGGTATTTGATCCCCTCTGTGTCACTTCTGATCGCCGCCATAAACAAAAAAAGAGCAACAATTTTGAATAAAAAACAAAATTTTTTTTACTTTTTGCTATAATAAAGATACAAAAAAAAATGTATCCAGTTGCTGACCGTCCACTGTGCCGTGACGGCGGCAACTTGGTTCGTTTTCGCAAGCCGCCGTCACCTGACAGCCGCTGCAAGATCAGGCACTGTGAGTGCGAGCGCTCACTGTGTTCTGGGGGGGGGGGGGGCAGGGAGCTGGTAGGGGGGACTCGATCGCCGCCGGCTACACGCGATGGCTCCCCCCGCAGTGAGAGAACGGAGGTCGGTGTAAGTAAACACGGATCTCCACTCTGACAGAGGGGGAAGGGCTGTGATCACAGGCTTCCTGTATATGGGAGCCATGATCACTCCCCTCCCCCTGCCAGCCCAGCCCCCATACAGTTAGAAGACACTGAGGGAACACAGTTAACCCTTAGAGTGCCTCCTACTGGTACCCCTTCACTGCCAATGGCATTTACACAGTAATCGTGCATTTTTATAGCACTGATCGCTGTATAAATGCCAAGGGTCCCAAAAAAGTGTCAAAATGGTCCGACATTTCCGCAGCAATATGAATCAATAGACGCCGATTGCAAATTTTTTTTACTAAAAATATGAGGAAGAATATAAAACGGCCAAAACCGATGAAAAAAATGTTTGTTAATATATATTTTTGGATTTGTATTATGCCAAAAAGTAAGAAATTTTGTTTTTGCAAAATTGTCCCTATTTTTTTGTTTATAGCGGTGATCAGAAATGACGCAGCGATGATCAAATACCACCAAAAGAAAGCTCTATTTGTGGGGAAAAAAAAGACGCAAATTTCGTTTGGGTACAACGCCGCACGACCGCGCAATTGTCAGTTAAAGCGACGCAGCGCCGAATCGCAAAAAGTGCTCTGGTCCTACAGTGTGAAATCCTTCCGGAGCTGAAGGGGTTAAAAAATATGAATTTATTCATCAGTTTAGGCCGAAATGTATTCTTCTACATTGTAATAAGCGTATATTGATTGGTTTGCGACTACAAAATAGGAAATAGATTTATGGCATTTTTATTATTTTTCCTTTTTTTTTTACTAATAATGGCGACGATCTGCGATTTTTAGCGGTACTGCGATATTTCAGCGGACGTGTCGGACCATTTTGACACTTTTTTGGGACCATTGGCATTTATACAGCGATCAGTGCTATAAAAATGCATGGATTACTGTAGAAATGTCACTGGCAGGGAAGGAGTTAACACTGGGAGTGATCAAGGGGTTAAATGTGATCCCTCTGTGGTGTTTGTAACTGTATGGGGGCTGGGCTGACTGTGGGAGGAGAGAGATCGCTGTTCCTGAGTACTGGGAACAGACAATCTCACTCTACTCCCCTGACAGAACGGGGATCTGCTTTGTTTACATTCGCAGATCCCCGTTCTGTCTCTATGGAGCGATCGCAGGTGGCCAGCGGGCATCGAGTCCACCCCACCCATGGACTGGCTCCCCCCGCTGGCCAGTGGGCTCGTGTGCGCGCCTCTGCCCACAATACCTGTTACTTGCGACCGACGTACCATGCCAGCGATTCACGGGAATGATCAGTTAGATCTGTTATGTCCCGGCCAGCCCTGCCCCCCCACAGTAAGAACACACCCAGGGAACATATTTAACCCCTTCACTGCCCCCTGCCAATGACATTTATACAGTAATCAGTGGACATTTAAATTTCTGATCGCTGTATAAATGTCATTGGTCCCAAAAAAGTGTCAAAAATGTCCGACATGTCCGCCCCAATATCGCAGTCCCGCTAAAAATCGCAGATCGCCGCCATTACTAGTAAAAAAAAAATAATAATAAAAACGCCATAAATCAATTCCCATAGTTTGTAGACGCGATGACTTTTGCGCAAACCAATCAACATACACCTATTGCGATTTTTTTTTTTTTTACCAAAAATATGTAGAAGAATAAATATCGGCCAAAACTGTTGAATAATTTTTATTTTTTCGGATATTTATTTTAGCAAAAAAGGAAAAAATATTGTTTTTTTTTTTCAAAATCATCGCTCTTTGTTTGTTTATAGCGGCGATCAGAAATGACGCAGAGGGGATCAAATACCACCAAAAGAAAGCTCTATTTGTGGGAAAAAAATGATATAAATTTAGTTTGGGTACAACGTCGCACGACCGCGCAATTCTCATTCAGAATGTGACATCGCTGAAAGCCAAAAATTGGTCTGGGCAGGAGGGGGGTTTAAGTGCCCAGTAAGGAAGTGGTTAATGTCTAAACCGCTGGCAACAAAAGTGAGTACACCCCTAAGTGAAAATGTCCAAATTGGGCCCAAAGTGTCAATATTTTGGGTGGCCACCATTATTTTCCAGCACTGCCTTAACCCTCTTGGGCATGGAGTTCACCAGAGCTTCACAGGTTGGCACTGGAGTCCTCTTCCCCTCCTCCATGATGACATCACAGAGCTGGTGGATGTTAGAGACCTTGCGCTCCTCCACCTTCCGTTTGAGGAGCCCCACAGATGCTCAATAGGGTTTAGGTCTGGAGACATGCATGATTTACAAAACTGGAGGGGTGTACTTACTTTTGTGAGATACTGTATATATATATATAATGTTTGGAGGTTATAATTAATCTAGCAAAAAAATCTGATTTTTACTTAACTTTACTTAAACAAAAAGTGCCAGAAACGTCCTGGTCACCAAGTGGATAATGAAATCATGTAAAGCCCTTTAATTTTTAAAGACCTCAACAGAGGTGAAGGACTTCTCTTTATGGCCAGGACTTTGAAGGCCATTGAGGAAGTCCACATAACCATAGAACGTGTGAATTGAGCTGAAGGCTGACTTATCTCATGCTGTCCATTATTACAGGAGGACTGGATCTGGTTCTTGTGCCAGGACTTGGCTTTGATAAGGACGGGCATCGCTTGGGACGGGGTAAAGGATATTACGACACATTCTTGGAACGCTACAACCAACAGCTCTCTGCCAGGCCACACACCATCGCCTTGGCTTTCCAGGAGCAGATCTGTCCCTCCATCCCCGTCACTGACAGCGACTTTGTCATCGATGAGGTCCTCTGGGCTGGAGATCTGGAAATGGTTAAAAACTAAAAATGCTACGGAGCGGTCATTCTATGTTACAGCAATAACGGGAAATTCCAGGTAATTTATAAATCCAATAAGATTGGCTACCTCAGCTTTATCATTTCTTTCTTGTCGGAGGTCCTCAGGCCTTTTCATGTTCCTCAGCTCGGGATCCAATCTCATCTACCAAGAAAATAAAATTGTCACCTCCGGTCTCGAGAAACGTTCTGAACCGTTCTCCAGTCAAAAATGTCATCTGCCTTTCTTCAGTCCATGGCCTAAAGACCTTCATCATCTCCCATCTCTATGTTTCATACCAGGGTGCCGTTACCTTCCAGGTGCCACCTTGGCATCACTTTGTAATTTTGCATGTTTTAATGCTCAATAATAAAAATGGTAAGTTGTTTAAAGCGGTTGTAAAGCTTTGTTTTCTTTCCCCTTTAATATAACAAACATGTCATACTTACCTTCCTCTGTGGCCCCGAACCTCCTCTTCCGGGGCCCTCCTCCGCATCCCCTTTAATGATTGTGTTTCTGTTGTATATTGCTTGCTTGTCCTCCATCTCATCCTATTCACTGAAACAACTAATAAGATGCCTTCCACCCAGAGATCCAGCCCAAGTGCAGAGAGATGTGTCTTCAGCCCCGCTCCTTCTAGGCCACGCCCCACTAACGCGTTTCGCCACCCACAGGGCTTAGTCATAGAGGTGGGAGTGTACTGCTGACACTGGATCATTATTAGTTACAGTGCCTTGAAAAAGTATTCACACCCCTTAAATTCCCCACATTTTCTCATGTTACAACCAAAAATGTGAATGTATTTTACTGGGATTCTATGTGATAGACCGACACAAAGCGGCTCATAATTGTGAAGTGGAAGAAAAATGATAAATGATTCAAATAAATCTGTGAAAAGTGTATGGGGGGGGGGGCATTTGTATGGCGCCCCCCTGAGTCAATACTTTGTAGAACCGCCTTTCTCTGCAATTACAGCTGCAAGTCTTTTTGGGGAAGTCTCTGCCAGCTTTGCCCATCTAGAGAGGACATTTCTGCCCATTCTTTGCAGAATACCCCAAGCTCTGTCATATTGGATGGAGAGCGTCTCTGATCAGCAATTTCCAAGTCTTGCCACAGATTCTCAATGGGATTTAGGTCTGGTCTGTGACTGGGCCATTCTAACACATGAATGTGCTTTGATCTAAACCATTCCATTGTAGCTCTGGCTGGATGTTTAGGGTTGTTGTCCTGCTGGAAGGGGAACCTCTGCCCAGGTCTGAAGTCTTTTGCAGACTCTAACAGGATTTCTTCTAAGATTGCCCTGTATTTGGCTCCATCCATCTTCCCATCAACTCTGACCGGCTTTCCTGTCCCTGCTGAAGAAAAGCATCCCCACACCATGAAGCTGCCACCACCATGTTTCACGGTGGGGATGGAGTGTTCAGGGTGATTTGCAGTGTTAGTTTTCCACCACAAATAGCATTTTGCTTTTAGGCCAAAAACTTCAATTTTGGTCTCATCTGAGCAGAGCACCTTCTTCCACATGTTTGCTGTGTCCCCCACATGGCTTCTCTCAAACTGCAAACGGGACTTCTTATGGATTTCTTTCACCAATGGCTTTCTTCTTGCCACTCTTCCATAAAGGGCAGATTTGTGGAGAGCACGACTAATAGTTGTCCTGTGGGCAGATTCTCCCACCTGAGCTGTGGATCTCTGCAGCTCCTCCAGAGTTACCATGGACCTCTTGGCTGCTTCTCTGATGAACGCTCTCCTTGCCCGGCCGGTCAGTTTAGGTGGACGGCCATGTCTTGGTAGGTTTGCAGTTGTGCCATACTCTTTCCATTTTCCGATGATGGATTGAACAACGCTCCATGAGATGTTCAAAGCTTGGGATATTTTTTTATAACCCAACCCTGCTTTATACTTCTCCACAACTTTATCCCTGACCTGTCTGGTGTGTTCCTTGGTCTTCATGATGCTGTTTGTTCACTAAGGTTCTCTAACAAGGCTCCACAGAACAGCTGTATTTATACTGAGATTACATTACACACAGGTGGACTCTATTTACTAATTAGGTGACTTCTGAAGGCAATTGGTTCCACTGGATTTTAGTTAGGAGTATCAGAGTAATGGGGGCTGAATACAAATGCCCCCCACACTTTTCACAGATTTATTTGTATCGTTTATCATTTTCCTTCCACTTCACAATTATGAGCCACTTTGTGTCGGTCTATCACATAAAATCCCTATGAAATACATTTAAGTTTTTGGGTGTAACATGACAAAATGTGGAAAATTTCAAGGGGTATGAATACTTTTTTAAGGCACTGTATATTTCTAAAGGTGATATTGACATGACATTTTCCCCACATGTCGGTGACAACGAATGCACCCATGAAGTTCAGTGTAATAAAATGAAAGGACACAGGGAAAAAGTATTGAACCTGCTAACTGAAATGTACAAAATCCTTTGTTGGTAATGATGGCTTCAAGAGGCACCCATTGGGGGAGGGCATCTGGGGACAGGACAGACACAGACCGCCGCTGGGAGGCCGGTTAGCCACTGTACTGCAGCCGCTCGCTGGCGATTTGTCTCAGGTGAACGGAATCTGAACAGAACAGGATCGTCGTTTCCACGATGAGTAAGGGCAAAACTTATAAACCCGGTAACGTCTCTGGAAATCATAGACACTTGGCACCACAAAGCTTAGAAATGAAACCGCATGAACTCCTACAGCTTCCAATACCATTCTTATGCTGATGACACCCAAATCTATCTTACCCCACACCTAACCCCTTACCTTTACATAGGCTATCCCCCTTCAGTCCCCTGTATTAAGAAATGCGCTGGAATCGCATGAGAACAAGCGTGTTCCGGTATGAAACAGCTCTTAGGGGCATACAATCAACGAGTGGCCCCGGGGCATCACTACACCTCTGCACGCCACTGCCTCATAATGATAGGCTTAGACGTAGCTCGGGGTTCCCATTAGGAGACAGGTGTGTGTTCTACTCAAGAGACAACACTCCATGCTGGAGGAGAGATTCCATGTCCGTCGGGCTCAGAGGGTTTAGGCAGCTAAGTGGCAGTGGGAGACTAGGAGAGCCGGGGCATCTAAGCGTTGCTAGGGGACTAGAGGTCTCGGAGCAGTGAGAGAGCCCGGCATGCCTGGAGATCCCCTATTAAGATGCCAGGGAGTGAGCCCACGCAGCAGGGTGCTATAACTACAGGCTAGGAGAGCCTGGAAAGCCAGGAGGACCCAGAAAGGCAAGAGGGCCCAGAAAGCCAGAAGGGCCAAGAGAGCCCAGAAAGCCAGCAAGGGCCAGAGAGCCCAGAAAGCCAGGAAGGGCCAGAGAGCCAGGAGAGCTCAGAAATCTAGGAAGGATCAGAGAGCCAGGAGAACTCAGAAAGCCAGGAAGGGTCAGAGAGCCCAGAAAGCCAGGAAGGGTCAGAGAGCCAGGAGAGCTCAAAAAGCCAACAAGGGTCAGAGAGCTAGGAAGGGTCAGAGAGCAAGGAGAGCCCAGAAAGCCAGGAACGGTCAGAGAGCCAGGAGAGCCGGGAAAGGTCAGAGAGCCAGGAAAGCCAGGCAGGGTCAGAGAGCTAGGAAGGTTCAGAGAACCAGGAAGGGTCAGAGAGCAAGGAGAGCCCAGAAAGCTAGAAAGGGTCAGAGAGCCAGGATAGCCCAAAAAGCCAGGAAGAGTTAGAAAGCCAGGAAGGATCAGAGAGCCAGCATAGCCCAGAAAGCCGGGAAGGGTCAGAGAGCCAGAAAGCCAGGAAGGGTCAGAGAGCCCAGAAAGCCAGGAAGGTCAGAGAGGTCTGAGAGCCCAGGAAGGATCAGAGAGTCGGGAAAGGTAGGAGAGTCCAGAAAGCCAGTCAGGATCAGAGAGCAGTGGCAGCCCGCCCATAGGGGGCCCCCGGGCACCGCCCCCCCAAGAAAAGTTCCTTTTAATAAAAAAAGTATGTTTAAATTAACATAGTGCACTGTGTTCGGGCACCAGACACAGTGCACTATGGGAAGCGTGACGTCATTGCTATCACATGATTGCAGGCATCACGCTTCAATGGCAGGGTTTAATCCTGCCTTGAAGCGCTTTGCTCTGCGCCTAAAGCTGCCTATTGGCTCCTGGTACTGTCAATCAATCACCGCCATCCAATAGACGCCGGTGATTGATCTCGGAGGAGCCTCAGCATCACTTCTGCCCATGGAGACCGGAGAGAGGAGGCTCCAGGCTTCAGCACGCTTACCCGCAAGTGCTACCTCTGCATAGAAACAGCCGCTGGCCGCATGCCGAACTCTGCACACCCCTGCCTGCCTATTAGATGGGGTAAGTGCGGAACTTCTCCCAACTTCGGGGAGGGGGCGCCGTGGGGGGAACCCCTATCTGGAGACTGTATTACACTATCTGGGACCCTGTATGTGCAATACTCTGCATGGAGCTTCCTATGATATATATTCTGTGCAATATTCTGCATGGAGCTTCCTATGATATATACTATGTGCAATACTCTGCATTGAGCTGCCTATGACATGTACTAGTATGTGCAATACTCTGCATGGAGCTGCCTATGATATGTACTATGTGCAATACTCTGCATGGGGCTTCCTATGATATATACTATGTGCAATACTCTGCATTGAGCCGCCTATGACATGTACTAGTATGTGCAATACTCTGCATTGAGCTGCTTATGACGTACTAGTAGGTTCGATACTCTGCATGGAGCTGCCTATAATATGTACTATGTGCAATACTCTGCATGGAGTTTCCTATGATATATACTATGTGCAATACTCTGCATGGAGCTTCCTATGATATATACTATGTGCAATACTCTGCAGTGAGCTGCCTATGACATGCACTTTGTGCAATACTCTGCATTGAGCTCCCTATTATATGTATTATGTGCAATACTCTGCATGGAGCTGCCTATGATATGTATTATGTGCAATACTCTGCATGGCGCTTCCTATGATATATACTGTGTGCAATACTCTGCATGGAGCTTCCTATGATATATACTATGCGCAATACTTTGCATTGAGATGCCGATGACATGTAATAGTATGTGCAATACTCTGCATGGAGCTTCCTATGATATATACTATGTGCAATACTCTGCATTGAGCTGCCTATGATATGTGGTATGTGCAATGCTCTGCATGAAGCTGCCTATGATATGTACTATGTGCAATACTCTGCATGGAGCTTCCCATGATATATACTATATGCAATACTCTGCATGGAGCTTCCTATGATATAGGGGCAGACTCGATGGACTACTCAGTCTTTTTCTGCCGTCACTTTTCTATGTTTCTATAATATGTGTAATACTCTGCATGGAGCTTCCTATGATATATAATATGTGCAATACTCTGCATGGAGCTACCTATGACATATACTATGTGCAATACTCTGCATGGAGCTTCCTATGATATATAATATGTGCAATACTCTGCATGGAGCTGCCTATGATATGTACTATGTGCAATACTCTGCATGGAGCTTCCTATCATATATACTATGTGCAATACTCTGCATGGAGCTGCCTATGATATGTACTATGTGCAATACTCTGCATGGAGCTTCCTATGATATATACTATGTGCAATACTCTGCATGGAGCTGCCTATGATATGTACTATGTGCAATACTCTGCATGGAGCTTCGTATGTTATATACTGTGTGCAATACTCTGCATGGAGCTTCCTATGATATATACTATGCGCAATACATTGCATTGAGCTGCCGATGACATGTAATAGTGTGTGCAATACTCTGCATGGAGCTTCCTATGATATACTATGTGCAATACTCTGCATTGAGCTGCCTATGATATGTGGTATGTGCAATACTCTGCATGGAGCTGCCTATGATATGTACTATGTTCAATACTCTGCATGGAGCTTCCCATGATATATACTATGTGCAATACTCTGCATGGAGCTTCCTATGATATATACTATGTGCAATACTCTGCATGGAGCTTCCTATGATATATACTATGTGCAATACTCTGTATGGAGCTTCCTATGATATATAATATGTGCAATACTCTGCATGGAGCTTCCTATGATATATACTATGTGCAATACTCTGCATTGAGCTTCCTATGATATATAATATGTGCAATACTCTGCATGGAGCTGCCTATGACAAGTAATATGTGCAATACTCTGCATGGAGCTGCCTATGACAAGTAATATGTGCAATACTTTGCATGGAGCATGAACCGCTGCAAACCTCTACCTGGCTCTGTATACCCTATCTGGGACCCTGTATACCCCTATATGGGGCTTTGTATACCCTATCTGAAACCCTGTATACCCTATCTGGATCCCTGTATACCCTATCTGGGACTCTGTATACTGCTATCTGGGTCTCTGTATACTGCTATATGGTTATTCTGTATACTGCTATCTAGTGATGCTGTATACCACTATCTGGTGATGCTGGGCTGTATACTCCTGACACAAGGGGTGGAAATGATAAGGGGTGGGGCTTATGAGAACCGGGAGGGGTCAAAAAGGAAGGGCGGGGTCTGGCGCCCCCCCCCCCCCACCCCATCCTAAAATTTCACCAGCCGCCACTGTCGGAGAGCCCAGAAGGGGTCAGAAATCAGGCGAGCCCAGAGAGCCACGACGGGTCGGAGAGCGAGGAGAGCTGGGTGAGATGGTCTGAGGGATCAGTGAAAAGAGCAGCGGCGCTGCTGAAGAAGGGGCCAGGTAACTTAGCTGGTGGCTTTTTGTGTTACTTGTTTTGATGGTGGAAATCTCTGCATGGGAACGTTTTCTGTTGAAATGTTATTTTCATGTTTAACCACTTCAGTACGGACCACTTTCACCCCCTTCCTTGAGTAACGAGGTGCTGAATAGCAAAAAATGGCCTGGTCATGAAGGGGGGGGGTAAATCTTCCACAAGGCAAGTAGTTAATCAGAACTACTACGGCTCACAGGAGCGCAGCGCTCCCATTACAATCGGAAATGGCTGTGCAATATGTGGGAGGGGTTGAGTTGGTGGGATGGGGCGGCGGTCCCGGAGCTCCATCATAGATTGTATGGGAGAAGTCGTCTCCTCCTCGTGCCGGGGATCTCTGATTTATGCATCTGGGACATCCATGCTTATATTTTTCTTTTGAAGTTTTGTTTATGTCTTTATTTTTTTTATGTTCAGTAATTCCCCCGCGGTGCCGCTGTGAACAGCTTGGTGCGTGGATAACATAAATCCTGTTTATTAGTTTATTCATCCTGTGCTAATAGCAGAGGCGCCATGCTGTATTCCAAGTCACACCGTCCAATGAATAAAAAGGGCTTATGGCGCGATCAATGGCGGCTCACAGCAACCCATAGCTAAGGATCAGCAATGAGATTTTTAAGCCCTAACGCTGTTGAAAGCAATTTTTTTTTCTCTTTGGTTATCATTACGTTACTGCATACGGCAGCACTTATTTAAAGCCGTATTAAACCCAAAACCAAAAGTATTGGGACACCTGCCTTTACAAGCACATGAACTTTAATGTCATCCCAGTCTTAGCCCATAAGGTTCAATACTGAGTTAGCCCACCCTTTGCAGCTATAACAGCTTCAACTCTTCTGGGAAGGCCGTCCACAAGGTTTAGGAGTGTCTATGGCAGTGGTTCTCAACTCCGGTCCTCGGGACCCACCAACAGGCCAGTTTTTAAGTATTACCTTGGGGAGCTGCAGACTAGAATACTGCAATCACTGAGCAGCAAATTATATCACCTGTGATGCATTTTAGTTATCCTGCAAACCTGGCCTGTTAGTGGGTCCCGAGGACCGGAGTTGAGAACCACTGGTCTATGGGAATGTTTGAGCATTCTTCCAGAAGGGCATTTGTGAGGCCAGGCACTGATGTTGGATGAGAAGCCCTGGCTTGCAGTTTTCGCTCTACTTCATCCCAAAGGTGTTCTATTGGGTTGAGGTGCAGGCCAGTCAAGTTCCTCCACCCCAAACCCCCTCATCCATGTCTTTATGGACCTTGCTTTGTGCACTGGTCCAAACCATTTGGTGGAGGGGGGATTATGGTGTGGGGTTGTTTTTCAGGGGTCGGGTTTGGCCCCTTTGTTCCAGTGAAGGGAACTCTTAAATCGGTTGTATACCCAGGCAACGAAAAAAAAACCTGCAAGACAATAACACAATGAGCTGGTATGCACCGCGCCGGGCCTTCGCCGAGACATCACGGTGCATGCGTCAGAACGTCGAAGCAGCTTGCATTTTACCTACAGGTAAGCCTTATTAAAGGCTTACCTGTAGGTAAAAATCCCTTTGGAGGGTGTCCAAGTGTTAAGGGTTAAGGGTGTTAAGGCGTCAGCACACCAAGACATTTTGGACAATTTCATGCTCCCAACTTTGTGGGAAGAGTTTGGGGATGGCCTCTTCCTGTTCCAACATGACTGCCCACCACTGCACAAAGCAAGGTCCATAAAGACATGGATAAGCGAGTTTGGGGTGGAGGAACTTGACTGGCCTGCACAGAGTCCTGACCTTAACCCGATAGAATACCTTTGGGATGAATTAGAGTGGAGACTGCGTGCCAGGCCTTCTCATCCAACATCAATGCCTGACCTCACAAATGCGCTTCTGGAAGAATGGTCAAACATTCCCATAGACCCTCCTAAATCTTGTGGACGGCCTTCCCAGAAGAGGTGAAGCTGTTATAGCTGCAAAGGTGGACTCAACTTAATATTGAACCCTACGGACTAAGACTGGGATGCCATTGAAGTTCATGTGCGTGTAAAGGCAGGCGTCCTAATACTTTTGGTAATATAGTGTGTGTTAAAAAAGGTCCATGATGAGAGCTGTGTGGAACAGCCCTGGAGATAACAGTGGCCCCAGAAGACTGCTGCTCCATCCAATCTTCTGCCCTACGATCAGGGCTGCCACCTCTTTATCCACCCTCTGCTTTCCACTGGAGCCCACTTGGCAGTAATTTCCAATGACTGGAACATCACTAAAGTAACAAAGTAGATCTGCGCTAAAGGTGCAAAATGTATAAATGGCAGTTGTGCTAAAACCCGACATACAAAATTCAAACACAAACAGTGCAGCGCTTAAATAAATAAATGATTAGTGAACAACAAATAAATGATTAGTGAACAATAAATAACAAAAAAAAGACACAATAATTGTGGGGACTCAAACGGTTAATCAGGATAATTGTCCCATGATGGAAATCATCAGATAGTCAAAGTATAACCCACAAAGCTCAAGCTGCACATCCTCAGGGGGAAGTCACGTCACTGGTGACGCAACGCGCTGGGAGGAGTCAGGTGATGTCACTTCCGGTCCTGACCGAGGCCCAGAGGCACAGTTGTTTGTTCTTTTGGGTTGTGGAGATCTCCTATTCTGATAACTGATTTGAACTGTAAGTGACTACTATTTTAATAAACACCATTCCATGTTTATGGTCGTTTTTATCGTTACTGTGATTGCCTGCTGAGAGGAGAATGAGCTTAAAGTGACATCTCGCTGAGAAGGATGGAATGTGGACTTTACAAGCGCTGTATCACCTGCTAAGGGGCTGTGCTGCAGCAGCCAAATTCAGTCATCATATAGTGGGGCCATTCTGAGAGAGAAAAGGCAGACATGTCTTACCTCTATAGACCATTGGCCTCCAAACTGCGGCCCGGGGGGTTTGCTTGCTGTAACCGGCCCTTGGGGTACAAATTCATGCACTCATACCAACGCTGTCCCAGTGACACCCAACGAAGGGGCAAAATTACCCAATGACACCTACAATGGGGCATAATTTCTCCCGATGACATACAATTGGGCCCACTGACACTAAAAATGCAGCACAATTCCTCACACTGACACCAATGATTTGGCACTATTCCTCCCACTGACACCAATGATGGGGCACTATTCCTCCCACTGACACCAATGATGGGGCACTATTCCTCCCACTGATACCAATGATGGGGCACTATTCCTCCCACTGATACCAATGAAGGGGCGCTATTCCTCCCACTGACACCAATGATGGAGCACTATTCCTCCCACTGATACCAATGATGGGACACTATTCCTCCCACTGACACCAATGATGGGGCACTATTCCTCCCACTGATACCAATGATGGGACACTATTCCTCCCACTGATACCAATGGTGGGGCACTATTCCTCCTACTGACACCACTGATGGGGCACTATTCCTCCCACCGACACCACTGATGGGGCACTATTCCTCACACTGATACCAATGATGGGGCACTATTTCTCCCACTGATACCAATGATGGGGCACTATTCCTCCCACTGACACCAATGATGGGGCACTATTCCTCCCACTGACACCAATGATGGGGCACTATTCCTCCCACTGACACCAATGATGGGGCACTGCTTTACATTGTAGCAAAGTGTCATTTCTTCAGTGTTGTCACATGAAAAGATAGAAGAAATGTGAGGGGTGTACTTACTTTTGCGGGATACTGTATATATATAATGTTTGGGGTTCTGAGTAATTTTCTAGCAAAAAAAAAAAAGAATGATGATTTTTACATGTAGGAGAGGAATGCCGGAATTCGCCCGGTATGGAAGCGGTTAAAGGAATGACAAGTGCATGCGTCTGTTTCAAATATATTTTAATGAAATAATATATTTCCTATACATTCATCTTGTCCAGAGATACTACACAATCTTTAGAAAGGTTCCATAAACAGTTCTCGGTAGGCATAATTGTAGGTGCCGCTTGCCTGATCCAGGCAGGTACCTTCCAAGTTGTTACTACTTGCCTGATCTTCCAGGCGGGTACCTTCCAGGTGGGTACCTACCAGGCGGGTACCTTCCAGGTGGGTACCTACCAGACGGGTGCCTTCCAAGCAATTACTACTTGCCTGATCTTCCAGGCGGGTACCTTCCAAGTGGTTACTACTTGCCTGATCTTCCAGGCGGGTACCCTCCAGGTGGGTACCTACCAGGCGGGTACCTTCCAAGCAAATACTACTTGCCTGATCTACCAGGCGGGTACCTTCCAGGCAGGTATTTTCCAGGTGGGTACCTACCAGGCGGGTACCTTCCAAGCAATTACTACTTGCCTGATCTTCCAGGCAGGTACTTTCCAGGCGGGTACTACTTGCCTCTTCTTCCAGGCGGGTACCTTCCAGGTGGGTACCTTCCAGGCGGGTACTATTTGCCTCTTCCAGGCAGGTACCTTCCGGGAGGGTACTACTTGCCTGATCTTCCAGGCGGGTACCTTCGAGGCAGGTACTACTTGCCTGATCTTCCAGGCGGGTACCACTTGCCTCTTCTTCCAGGCAGGTACCTTCCGGGAGGGTACTACTTGCCTGATCTTCCAGGCGGGTACCTTCCAGGCAGGTACTACTTGCCTGATCTTCCAGGCGGGTACCACTTGCCTCTTCTTCCAGGCAGGTACCTTCCGGGAGGGTACTACTTGCCTGATCTTCCAGGCGGGTACCTTCCAGGCAGGTACTACTTGCCTGATCTTCCAGGCGGGTACCTTCCAGGCAGGTACTACTTGCCTGATCTTCCAGGCGGGTACTACTTGCCTCTTCTTCCAGGCAGGTACCTTCCAGGCGGGTACCTTCCAGGCGGGTACTATTTGCCTCTTCTTCCAGGCAGGTACCTTCCAGGCAGGTACCTTCCAGGTGCGTACCTTCCAGGTGGGTACCTTCCAGGCGGGTACCTTCCAGGCGGGTACCACTTGCCTCTTCTTCCAGGCAGGTACCTTCCAGGCGGGTACCTTCCAGGTGGGTACCTTCCAGGCGGGTACCACTTGCCTCTTCTTCCAGGCAGGTACCTTCCAGGCGGGTACCTTCCAGGCGGGTACCTTCCAGGCGGGTACCACTTGCCTCTTCTTCCAGGCAGGAACAGTCCCACCTCCTGCCATCCTGCGCAGCTGAAGGCAACAAGGAGCTCTGCAGTTGGATGGCTCTCAATGCCGCCCACCTTGTCTGGAGACCTGGCGCAGAGGATGTATAGTTTTATATATACTTTGTTTTTTATATATAGATTTCATGCTTATATTAATATAGAGTACAATGCATATTCTTATACATTCACATTATATATTTATATATCTATATATTTATACCATATAAGTCCTTTACAACCGCTGAATATACCATATTTATATATCTATATATTTATATATTACACTTACATATTCTTATACGTAACATGAGATATAATTATATTCGTACTTTAGATATATATTTTTTGTTTCATATATATTTTGATATGTAGGAGACGCGGTCCAGAGGTCTGTTCCACCCGCCGTAACTCTCGGTAGGTTGACGTCTCGAGGAACAACGGAAGTCGACGCGTCCTACCGTCCTCCACCCTGACAAGGACGGACCTTCTTCTCCGTTCACCATGGGCGGACCTTCCATGGGCGGACCTTCCATGGGC
>BLSH010252878.1:33898-49477 GCA_018402905.1 Glandirana rugosa | reverse complement strand
TACTACTTGCCTCTTCTTTCAGGCAGGTACCTTCCAGGCGGGTACCTTCCAGGCAGGTACTACTTGCCTCTTCTTTCAGGCAGGTACCTTCCAGGCGGGTACTACATGCCTCTTCTTCCAGGCAGGTACCTTACAGGCAGGTACCTTCCAGGCGGGTACTACATGCCTCTTCTTCCAGGCAGGTACCTTCCAGGCGGGTACTACTTGCCTCTTCTTCCAGGCAGGTACCTTCCAGGCGGGTACCTTCCAGGCGGGTACCACTTGCCTCTTCTTCCAGGTGGGTACCTTCCAGGCGGGTACCTTCCAGGCGGGTACCACTTGCCTCCTCTTCCAGGCGGGTACCTTCCAGGCGGGTACCACTTGCCTCTTCTTCCAGGCGGGTACCTTCCTGGCGGGTACCTTCCAGGCGGGTACTACTTGCCTCTTCTTCCAGGCAGGTACCTTCCAGGCAGGTACCTTCCAGGCGGGTACCTTCCTGGCGGGTACCACTTGCCTCTTCTTCCAGGCGGATACCTTCCAGGCGGGTACCTTCCTGGTGGGTACCTTCCAGGCGGGTACTACTTGCCTCTTCTTCCAGGCAGGTACCTTCCAGGCAGGTACCTTCCAGGCGGGTACCTTCCAGGTGGGTACCTTCCAGGCGGGTACCTTCCAGGCGGGTACCACTTGCCTCTTCTTCCAGGCAGGAACAGTCCCACCTCCTGCCATCCTGCACAGCTGAAGGCAACAAGGAGCTCTGCAGTTGGATGGCTCTCAGTGCCGCCCACCTTGTCTGAAGACCTGGCGCAGAGGATGTATAGTTTTCTATATACTTTGTTTTTTATATATAGATTTCATGCTTATATTAATATAGAGTACAATGCATATTCTTATACATTCACATTATATATTTATATATCTATATATTTATACCATATAAGTCGTCAACATTTCTGAAGGCCGCAAAGCCCCGCAAATATCAGAAACAATGATCTCTGTAGAACTTTTTATTTTTAATTTTTTTAAAGATCGTCAAGTGTAAGAAAATAGTTCTGCCCTGTGAATCCATGCCACTCGGCCCGGGGACGATGAGGGGAGGCCTCCCATGGGAATACCTGGTGTAGAACATTTATAAAAATAACTAGAAATGCACAATTCCTATGGTATTGCTTTAAATAATAAATTTGATTCTGTGAAGCGGCCGATGATCGAAGTCTTGTGCGTCCCGTGTGCCCGGAGAGGGCAATCGGCCCGGGTCACCCTATAAATGAGGGCCGGTCCTAGAAAACCCTCTTCCCTGATGCAAATATTCATGGATGCAATACTGCCCGTGTGTTCACCCAGGAAGAAATAACACTTTTTTTCTGGAGGGTAAGAGAGCTAAACCAACAAGGGTTGCCACCTGTCTGGGATTCACCCGGACCGTTCGGGTTTGGAATCTTGTGTCCGGGTTTCAGACTGCTTGCAACCCGGGCACATTAATCAGACTGGACTATGGCTTCCTAGCAGGGTTGCTGGCTGCAGTTGTCTCAGCTGAGAGACTCTGTTACCCTCTCTTTCACACTGCCCAAATCCAGCACTAACAATCCCCCCCCCCCAACACACACAGACAGGAGAGGAGAGAGGGCTCGATCTGCTCCTCTTCCTCCCACCCCTACCCCTCTGTGTCTCCCCACAATCCAATCCCCAGCGCTTTGCCTTAGAAAAGGAAAATGGGGGGCTGAAATCAGCATCAGATATATCTGTATTGTATGTACACTAAGGTAAATCAGGGTTCTCAGAGCACCCCTTAAATCAGAGTTCCCCTTTACACCAGAGGCCGCAGTGTTCACCCTTACATCAGAGCCCTCTCCGTACATCAGAGTTTTCCGTTTTCCCCCTTAAATCAGGGTTCCCAGAGCATCCCTTATGTTAGAGTCCCCAGAGTTCTCCCTTACATCAGAGTCTGCAGAGTCCACCCTAACAGTGAAAGGGAACTCCACAGACTCAAATGTAAAAGGGGAACTCCACGGACTCAGATGTAAAAGGGGAACTCTGTGAGTTCAGATGTAAAAGGGGAGCTCTGTGAGTAAAGATGTAAAAGGGGAACTCTGTGAGTTCAGATGTAAAAGGGGAACTCTGTGGACTCAGATGTTAAAGGGAAACTCTGTGGATTCAGATGTAAAAGGGGAACTCTGTGAGTTCAGATGTAAAAGGGGAACTCTGTGAGTTCAGATGTAAAAGGGGAACTCTGTGGACACAGATGTAAAAGGGGAACTCTGTAGACTCAGATGTAAAAGGGGAACTCTGTGGACACAGATGTAAAAGGGGAACTCTGTGGACTCAGATGTAAAAGGGGAACTCTGTGAGTTCAGATGTAAAGGGGGGACTCTGTAGACTCTGATGTAAAGGGGGGACTCTTGTTCATATGATTAGAAATGTTATTTAATAGCAAAAAATATATGTATAGTTTATACTATAAAAGAAAAAAAATTGCTGTGCGCTGCTAAAGTGTTCGGGTTTCACTTGAAGAAAAGGTGGCGACCCTAAAACCAACATGGCTCTTATCTCTGCATTCTGCATATTTCATACATATAGCTGGGTGCTGCTCTATGATGCACCCCCCCCACCCCCCATATACTTACCTGAGCCCGATCTCAATCTAGCCCTGAGCGTGAAAGCAGCGGCCTCTCAGCTCTTTCTCTCCTCATAAGCTCAGAGGCAGCTCTGGAAGCCATTGGCTCCCGTTGCTGTCAATCACAGCCAGCGTGGAGGGAGTTGAGGGTGGGGCCAAGCTGCGCTCTGTGTGTCTATGGACACGCAGAGCCAGCTTGGGAGCGAGCCCACACGAGTGCCCCCATAGCAAGCGGCTTGCTATAGTGAGCACTCAGTAGGAGGGAGGAGCCAGAAGCACTGCTGGGGGACCTGAGAGCAGGAGGATCAGAGCTGCTCTATGCCAAACCATTGCATCGACCAGGTAAGTGCAGTAATACCTTGGATTGGGAGTAACGCGGTATACAAGAGTTTTGCAATACAAGCTATTTTTTTATTTTTTTAAATCCTGGTTTGATCTGCGAGCGCTGGGATTCAAGCCTCAGGTGTATGCATTACCGTATGTGGCCAGAGGTCCGGGGGGCACTGGTGGCTCCCAGCGCTTCGTGGAGAACTCGGAGACACTGCCAGCTGGGTGGGGCGGGTGTGTCAACAGTCTCCGATCATCACCAGCGCCCTCGCACCTCTGGCCACACACAGTACTGCATACGCCAGCACCCCCGAACCTCTGGCCACATACGGTACTGCATACACCAGCACCCCCCACCTCTGGCCATATACAGTACTGCATACACCAGTGCCCCGCACCTCTGGGCACATACAGTACTGCATACACCAGCGCCCTCGCACCTCTGGCCACACACAGTACTGCATACACCAGCACCCTCGCACCTCTGGCCACACACAGTACTGCATACACCAGCGCCCTCGCACCTCTGGGCACATACAGTACTGCATACACCAGCACCCCCCCACCTCTGGCCATATACAGTACTGCATACACCAGTGCCCCCGCACCTCTGGGCACATACAGTACTGCATACACCAGTGCCCTCGCACCTCTGGCCACACACAGTACTGCATACACCAGCGCCCTCGCACCTCTGGCCACACACAGTACTGCATACACCAGCGCCCCTGCACCACTGGCCACATATAGCACTGAATACACCAGCGCCTCCGCATCTCTGGCCACATACAGTACTGCATACACCAGTGCCCCCACACCTCTGGCCACATACAGTACTACATACACCAGCGCCCCCACACCTCTGGCCACATACAGTACTACATACACCAGCGCTCCCGTACCTCTGGCCACATACAGTACTGCATACACCAGCGCTCCCGTACCTCTGGCCACATACAGTACTGCATACACCAGCGCCCCGCACCTCTGGCCACATACAGTACTACATACACCAGCGCCCCGCATCTCTGGCCACATACAGTACTGCATACACCAGCAGTGGTTGTGGAACGAATCATCTGAGTTTCCATTGTTTCTTATGGGGAAACTCGCTTTGATATACGACTGCTTTGGATTACAAGAATGCTTCTGGAACGAATTATGCTCGTAATCCGAGGTATTACTGTATTACAAAAAAATATAAGGGTTTGCAGTCACTTTAAAGAGGAATTCCAGGTATGAATCATTTTACATAGTTACATTGTTTCAGCTTGGACCAATGTAAGTAGACATGTGCAGTACTTGAGGGATCCCTCTAGAATCTGAAAATCATTGTAGTAGACGCCACTCCGGCACCGACCTCCACTAACTTCCACGTCCTGTGCCAAGCATCTGCCCTGCTGCACTTTGAACACAGGAGGTTGGCCACTTGGCACGGGCACCATTCAGAGATAGCTTTGCATCTTCTCAATAAATGTAATATGTTCTTTGATTGGATGAGGTGGAAAAGCAGGGTCCTGTGTTCACAATGCAGCAGGGCAGCTGCTTGGCATAGGGCCCGTGTGCTAGTGAAGATCACTGTAGTAGGGGTGCCTACTACAGACATTTCCAGCTGCTATAGCAGCCATTCTCAACCAAGGTTCCATGCAGCCCTAGGGTTCCACTAGAGGGGTTACTAAGGGTTCCTTGAGCTGTGGCTGATTGACTTCTCATCTGATGGTGCCAGCATAGTTCCAAGTTCATCGCCACTTGGCAAAGTCAACAGCATGACACCAATTGTCTTTTTAATTGTCTATAAGGGTGACATTCTGACTAAAACTGCAAGGGTTGCATTCTTCCTACTGACCACCAATGTAAGGGGTGTTTTTTTGCCATTGACCTCTAATGAATTGGTTTTAGTAAGGGTTCCCCAATGCCTGGAAATTATTTTAATTGTTCCTCTGGGGTAGAAAAAGACTGTTCTAGAGGGATCCCATAAGTATGATATATGCACAGTTGCATTGGTCCAAGTTACACCAATCTAAATATGCAAAAAATATCCATACCTGGAATTCTTCCTTAGAAACCCCAACTACAGAGCTCTTTATTTTTTGGTTTGGATAGAGTGAGGAAGAGTTAAAACTTCCAACAATGATGTAGTGCTGCTTGTCCTGTCCTGGTGACACAAGAAAGGGAAGTAGAGGAAAATCTCCCCAGTGGGATCACAGCCAGAGGGACAAACCCAACAGAAAATGTATTTATTCCCCAATCTATCCCCAAAATGTTAGGCTTTTAAGTGACTTTGTTGCCCAAAGAAAACTGCAATAAATGGCTCCCTGCAAAGATGACATTACATTTTCACATCTCCTGCTGCCGACACCACTGATCTCTGTGGTGGTGAAGAGAAATTGCTGCCTTCCATTATTTCTGCGAGGGTTGATTTCCTGCCCCCCCCCCCATTGTACTCTGTGGTTCATCCTACCAGCCCCTACATCACTACAGGACACAGTTTTCATGGAGTGAACAGAGTAAGAGATAGCAAGACAGGTTGGGGAAGGGGGTTCAAGAGAATGGGAGAGTCTCTGGAGAAGTCCTGGAGAAATGATGAGGGATATAGAGAGCAGGAGCTCTTGGGAGGAGTAGAGAGGACAGTTTGGGTAATATTTTGGGATGAGGTTGGTAATTTAGCTCAGGGAAGAGTTGTGGATGACTTTATGCTTCAGTGTTTTCAATTTGTGATCGGAGGCCAGTGGAGGGATTGGCAGAGAGGGGTGGAGGACACTAAGCCAAGGCCAGTGTAGGGATTGTCAGAGAGGGGTGGAGAACACTGAGCGGAGGCCAGTGGAGGGATTGGTAGAGAGGGGTGGAGGACACTGAGCGGAGGACAGTGGAGGGATTGGCAGAGACGGGTGGAGGACATTAAGCTAAGGCCAATGGGGGGATTGGCAGAGAGGGGTGGAGATCACTGAGCAGAGACCAGTAGAAGGATTGGTAGATAGGGGTGGAGGACACTGAGCAGAGGTCAGTGGAGGGATTAGCAGAGAGGGGTGGAGGACATTGAGCGGAGGACAGTGGAGGGATTGGCAGAGAGGGGTGGAGGTCATTGAGCAGAGGTCAGTGGAGGGAGTGGCAGAGAGGGGTGGAGGACATTGAGCAGAGGACAGTGGGGAGATTGGCAGAGAGGGGTGGAGGTCACTGAGCGGAGACCAGTGGAAGGATTGGTAGATAGGGGTGGAGGTCAGTGGAGGGATTAGCAGAGATGGGTGGAGGACATTGAGCGGAGGACAGTGGAGGAAGAATGGCAGAGAGGGGTGGAGGACATTGAGCGAAGGCCAGTGGAGGGAGTGGCAGAGACGGGTGGAGGACATTGAGCGGAGGACAGTGGAGGAAGATTGACAGAGAGGGGTGAAGGACATTGAGCGGAGGCCAGTGGAGGGAGTGGCAGAGAGGAGAGGAGTGGAGGACACTGAGCAGAGGTCAGTGGAGGGATTGGCAGAGAGGGGTGGAGGACACTGAGTGGAGGACAGTAGAAGGATTGGCAGAGATAGGTGGAGGACACTAAGCTGAGGCCAGTGGAGGGATTGGCAGAGAGGGGTGGAGGACACTGAGCAGAGACCAGTGTGGGGATTGGCAGAGAGGGGTGGAGGACGCTGAGCAGTTGGTAAGGTGGATGAGTCTGGCAGCAGCATTCATAATAGACTGAAGGGAGGAATCTCCTTCCAGCCTCTACACTGCAGGACGCAATATGGAATTAAAGACCGGCTACTCAAACCACTGAGCACAGGAAGCAAGGAACCAGAAATAAGACACCTTCTGAATTGTTGAAATGTAGGATCTTCAGCCAGCAGTTTCCTTTGGTACTGCAGAGATCAGTGGTCCGGGCAATAGAAGAGGTGATTATTTAATGTCTTTCTTTGCAGGGAACCCTTTATTGTACCATTTTATTTTAGCAACAGATGTGCTTTAACTGTGAATACCCTACAGACCACAAGTGACCATCCAGCCACTGCCTGCAGGTTGTTTCATACCTGGGTTTTTAGATACAACATTCTTTTGGGCTGTCTTTGGAAACATCTTGGATCCCAGACCAAAGTCAAAATGTAACGGTTGACACAATGGCACTTAGAAATCAAGGTTTTGTATCTCAGGGTTGGAGCATTTTTAGGTAAATTGAGACCCTCTAGCAATTGGAGAATTACACATCCCATCATCCCACCTAGTGATAAAAGGCGGGAAGGGTTTGCTAATCTATTTAGCTCTGCAAAGGTTGGGAAGACCAAAGGTTGCCTAAGGCCAGTCATATTTATTACCCTTTTCCCCCTTGACAGAGGTGGAGATCTAACATCTGCCTACTCCTGATGCTGTAAGTTCTCCAAGCCATAACTCCAATGAGTCTGCACTGCTATTCTTTGTCAAGCCAAATTTATTGACCAAACAGTCCAAACCAGGGTCCCTTCAAAGGTTGCTAGGGTTTCCATAAGATGTGGATGATTGACGTTCAATTTGAAGGTTTTTGCAGTATTCTAGGGCCAATGAAATGTAACTCTCCAATTGCTGAAGGGTCTCAATTTAATTAGAAATGCCCTGAGATGCAAAGCCATCAGCATGATACCAATGGTCTTTTTTCGCTGTGTGTAAGGGTGGCATTCTTACCACCACTGTAAGGGTTGCATTCTTCTTACAAAGTTGGGGGCATTTTTCCCACTGACCCCGATACATTGGTTTTAATAAGAGTTCCCAGAGACCTGAAAATTATTTTAGAGGTTCTCCTGGGGTGAAAAGGTTGAGAAAGGCCATATCAGCCATGATTGAAGGTCTCTGTGGCCAACATCACTCTTGGCTCCCATGCAGATTCTCATTAACCTCTGCTACTCAGACTGGTTGCATCTCTTGCAAGAATCCCAAAATATACAAATTGCTCAAAATACTGAATCATTTCTGTGCGTTGCAGTTTAGAAGTCCCATTCTTTCATTGCCGTCATGCAACTTATGTTTCCTGAAATCCTTTTTGTCAGACATAAGCAAGGTGCAACCTAGGGATGAGCGAACGTCTACCCTATATCCCTACAGATCGTAGGATTCAACAGAGTTTACTGGACCTACCAATACTCTAAACAAGCGTCTTCATACTTTCCAGGAAGAACACCCTACTGACATTCATAAAAAACATGGAATGCAGAAACTCAAGAAGTGCTGACAATGTTTCGAAGAAAGGCACAAAAGATGAAATGGTTTTGTATTGCTGTTGAAAGGATGCTGTGTCATCTCTTTGGCTGTTCATATTTGTCCTCTACTCGTCCTGCTTTCTTTTTTTCTTCCTTTGCTCAAGTACATGATGAATCGAGTCTTCAGGGACCATGTATGTGTGTCAGCCTTGTTGTGTGATGACTGTCCAAGAGGGTCTCTAGAGGGTGGAGGATCATTTCTCTAATCCAGTTGCATACAGAAAAGGGACAGACCATACTGGAATCCATACTTCTTTTATCTGAGTTCACAGCAGACATTAGCATTGTATTGGTAATATGTGCGTTGTGTTTGCGCGGTGCTTTTATGGTAACATCATGTTGAGCCTTTGCTGCACCCATTATTCATATTGTAGGAGTTAGTGTCTTTCAGATCTGCTCCTAGTCACCATGGGCAGGATGCCTGGGGAGTGCAAGTAAGCATCTTCTGGTCATTGCTAAAAATTAGGACTTCATGGTGCAAATGGGGACAACGATGACCAGAATGACTGTGCAGGCCGCTGCCGTGATGAGTGCCGCCATTTTACAGACCTTGTTTCGTCGGAACTCGGCTTCTTTCCTCTTTAGCAGAGAATCATAGCCTGGAGTGTAGATGTCCTCCATCCAAAACTCCAAATTGTTTGGATTCAGGGATTCTTGAGCCTGTTAAATACAAGATGGATCATGACAATGCAACCCGATTGCTGATTGATTACAATTAAATACACAACATGATTTCTTACGCAACCCCCCCCCCCCCTTCTGACCACTAACATTCCCCAGGGCCTGCCCACTGTCCATCCCACCACATCGCCCACTGGCCAGGGGTATAAACATGTTGCAGCCACAGTAGGAATTATACACCCTGTCACTAGGGTTGCCACATCATCCCTCTAATCCAGGACACATATGAATTACGCAGGTTGTTCTGAGGCTAATTTAATGCAGATGAGGCACCAAGTGAGTTTAATTACCACCTTAATCAGCCACAGAACCGGAGTAATTAATATGTGCCCTGGATTAAAGGGATGATGTGGCAACCCTACCTGTCACACTTACCAGGTGTAGCCTGCCAAGCATGACCCATTCAAGTGAGGTGTGCAATGCATGCTAGTGTGGGATCCAAGGGGTAAAAAAAAACAGTGCACAGGCAGCACAGCCTCACCCAATGCTTGCAATAAGACCTCGCACCGAACCATAGGTGCTGGAGGTCCCAAACTTGGACCAGTTGTGGTCCAGGGTAGAGTTGCCACCTCATCCCTTTAAACCTGAACACGTATGAATTACACGGGTTGTTCTGAGGCTGATTAAGGTGGTAATTAAACTCACTTGGTGCCTTATCTGCATTTAATTAGCCTCAGAACAACCTGTGTAATTCATATGTGTTCAGGTTTAAAGGGATGAGGTGGCAACCCTAGTCCAGGGGGCCCTCTCCATGTGACCCAAGTATGGTATTTTTATCGCCTATGGTTCGGGAGAGCGGTGTCCCCAAAGCGGGTGCCCCCCTCCCATAGACTCCAATGTTGAGTCCGAAATTCACCCGACAATTGCTGGTCAATGACTGGTCATTTTGGGGACCCGGTATGACCGAACCATAGGTACTGCAGGTCCCATACCTAGACCAGTTTTTGCCCAGGGGGCCCTCTCCATTTGACCCAAGTTTGGTATTTCTATTGGCTATGGTTCGGGAGAACAGTGTCCCCAAACCGGGTGACCCCCTCCCATAGACTCCAATGTTAAGTCCGAAATTCACCTGACAATTGCCGGTCAATGGCTGGTCAATTTAAGGACCTGGTACGGCTGAACCATAGGTGCTGGAAGTCCCAAACTGGGACCGATTTTTGCCCAGGGGGCCCTCTCTATATGACATAAGTATGGTATTTTTATCGCCTATGGTTCAGATGATAGGTGTCCCCAAAGCGGGTGCCTCCTCCCATAGACTCCAATATTAAGTCCGAAATTCACCCCACAATTGCTGGTCAATGACTGGTCATTTTTGGGACCCGGTACGGCCGAACCATAGGCGCTGGAGGTCCCAAACCTAGACCAGTTTTTGCCCATGCGACCCAAGTTTGATATTTTTATCAGCTATGGTTCTGGAGAACGCTGTCCCCAAACTGGGTGACCCACTCCCATAGACTCCAATGTTAAAGACAGCTAAAGTCTGTTGTAAGGGCCCCTTATAACAGTACTGCCTGTACCCCCCTGATGGCAGCCCTGCTCATGATAGTTAGTAGTCAGTGTTGTGTGCTTAACATGATGTATAGGGCATGTACCTATTTGCATATTTGTTTATTATGATCAGGGTAAAAAAATAAATGTCACGTGAATATGAAATATCAGCTATTGATATTATGCAGTCTTCTATCCAGCCAACAGGTGGCGCTCTGGCCTGCTTTTTACATCAGTGGCCTGATTACATTTAATCTGTGTTAAGAGATACTGGTTGTTTACAAAATTGAAATGGTCATTACAGCAATGATACTCCTCCCTCCAGATGGTTGAGGTTTCTTTCAGACAAAGGAGGCTGAAAGCAAACTGCTCTTTAGATAACCCATTATTTGTAAAATAAAGATTGTATATACTGTAGATAGTAAAAAGATAGTGAAAAAGCAACAGATATAACACAGTAGTTAAATAAAAGATATAAACATACATATCATGAATGGTAGGGGGCATTTTCCTGTTTGCCACAGCCAGATAGGTATTGCTTTATTTCTTTGTTTTGTTCTGCATGGGCAAAGCACAGATTAAGGCCCCAAGCACGCCACCCTGTGCTGCAACACTGCCAGGATGCTACTTAGACCAAAGGTGCGAGCAGGGGAGGGCTGGGCCAGGGGGCAGGGTGGCAATTGCCCCCCAGGCCATCCTAACTTACATTCAAAATGGTTGACGGCCGCTGCCGCTCACACTTTTTTCTTGGGGAGGAAGGAAGTAGGGGCCAGGCAAAGGGGGGGCACTGGTGAGGCTGCATTGGTGGGCACTGGTGAGGCTGCATTGGTGGGTGGTGAGGCTGCATTGATGCATTATTCTTGTTAAAGCTACTTCATTGCTATTAACATTAAATGATGTTACCACATTGTATCATATTTGTCGTGCTTCATAACCTCAATATCAGTTATAAAACCAGACGGGCATGGATGGTGAGCTGATTCAGTGGTTCAATGGGCCACTTGACTGGACTTGCCCCCCAGGCCTAAGGCTGCCAGCCCTCCCCTGGGTGCGAGTGTGCTGAAGTGAAGACCTGGCACCATTGCCAGTACCTTACACGGCGACGCTCTTCTGTGCAGGAATGCGCACAGACACATAGGGAATGTGCACACCCTTGCCCCAAACTGGCGCCAAATGCCCTTTATAAGGACAGCAGCCTTCAGAGATTGTTGATCTTCGGCTCCCCGGTGCTCTTGTTCCGGTGTTTCCTGTACTGCTTGGATTTCCCATTACCGTACTGGCTTGCCTTTTGACCCATCTTCTGCCTGCTTCCCGGTTCTGACCTCTGCGTACTCTTACAGAATCTGCCTCCTCCGACCACCTGTGTTTGACCCTGGCTTGTCCTTCTGACCATTTAATTGTCCTCATGTCCGCCTCCTGTGCATGACCTCGGCTCTGTCTTGACTACGCTCTTGCCACCACGTCTGCTTGAACCTCCATGCATGACCTTGACACTGGTCCTGACTACTCCACTTCAGTTCTGCTCTGCCATACTGACCTGCTACGTGCCACAGGTGCCGCCTACCTCTTAGTGCTGTTCCAGGCCTTCCTGACCATCTAGGGTTCCAGTACTATGGCTGACTATCTGGAAGCCCTGTCTAGCAACCCTCCAGCCAGATGTCACCATGAGCAGACTCCAGCAGGCAACCTGTGCTTCTTTGAGCCCTGCAGTCCCTGTTCTCACCTCCTGGGGTGCTTAGAGCTTAGCCTCCATAAAAGCCATCTCGTTACTTTGGCCTCCAAGCAGGTACGTAACAAACACACAGGCATAGGTGTGCGCAGCCTATTGCATTAGGGTGCGCACCACAAAGTGCAAACAAACACAAGTGCGTGCGTATATATTTCAGAAGGGCAGAGATTGGTGTCAGTAGTTTATTTTTATTTTTTTATTTTTTTTTAAATGATTTTTTACAATATTATATTTTATTATTATTATTTTTTTTTTTACAATTTTATTTAGCAGCCCTGCTGGGGGGCCTTTGATGAAATATCAGGGGTCTAAACAGACCCCCGATGTCTCACTTTTGAGCCAGAGAAAAAGGACTGAGAACAGAGATTCCCCCATCTCTTTCTCTGCAGCCAAGCAGTAGGAGGAATCTGCACAGTACAGGGTGATTAGGGTGCGCCCAGGCACACCTGCCACCCTATGTGCGCACGCCTATGCACGCAGGTTTTTAGGCATTGAGTTGCAATGCAGCGCACTGCATTAGGTGGCCCGCTGATTTTGAATGCAACTGAAAGCATGAAAAAATAGTTAAACATAGTCAACATGAGCACATTTTCTGTGGGTACTCAATAATCTGGCTGCTGGGCCAAAAAATGGAGATGCAGGGACATTTTTAGGGCACCCTGTAGGGCCAGGTCGACATTAGGGGGGTTGTTGTATTCAGCCACTAAGCCAGGTATGGACAGCATGGAGGTTTCCAGGCAGGGGCGTTGCTAGGGGGTGGCTATTGGGGCTATAGCCCCGAGTCTGGGGCCCATAGCCCCGAGTCTCTTACTGGGTGGGTGCAGTTCTGCAATTAGCAGGTATGTCTCTCTGGGGACCCTGATGTAAGGGGAATCCACACTCAGGTATGTAACAATATATATATATATACACACACACTTATATTATATACATGTGTATGCCCACTCAAGCGTATGACTTTCTTTACTTTGCTGCCATGGGCTCTAGCCCCAGATCTTTTGTAGACCTAGCAATGCCCCTGTTTCCAGGTATTGTGTACTCGGCACAATACTCCTATTTCTGGGGAGGGGAGGGAGGGGATATGTAGTTCATGTCTAGAGATGAAGTTTATGACCACCTACCTGAAGATCCAGTGCAGTCAGCCGGCCTTTCTCCCCTGAGTTGTGTGTGTATTCCTCTATGGTCCATGAGGGTTGGGTCCGTTTTATCTCCGCCATCTCCGTCAGGCGCATGTCGGTGTAAATGGGATTGCTCTTCATGTGGGATTTGAGAGATGCCGGGTATGGGTGAGGACTGAACACCTGCTCCACCATATAAGAATCCCTGGATGACTTGGGAATTCGGTGCAAATGAGGTATTTCATGTTGGCGTTCCACCTGATCAGTAGAACAACACAAAAATAAACAAAAGTGATTTGTAAATTTCACAAAGTAAAGGCGTACAATGCCACATTGCCATGCTTCTGTGTTCCTGCTACGTCTAGCTGAGTTCATGCATCTAAATACAACAGAAATACAGTTGTGCTCATAAGTTTACATACCCTGGCAGAATTTATGATTTCTTGGCCATTTTTCAGAGAATATGAATGAGAACACAAAAACATTTCTTTCACTCATGGTTGGTGTTTGGCTGAAGGCATTTATTATCAATCAGCTGTGTTTCCTCTTTTTATATCATAATGACAACAGAAACTCCCCAAATGACCCTGATCAAAAATTGATATACCCTGGTGATTTTGGCCTGATAACAATGCACACAAGTTGACACAAAGGGGTTTGAATGGCTATTAAAGGTAACCATCCTCACCTGTGATCTGTTTGCTTGTAATTAGTGTGTTGTGTATAAAAGGTCAATGAGTTCCTGGACTCCTGACAGGACCCTTGCATCTTTCATCCAGTGCTGCACTGACGTTTCTGGATTCTGAGTCATGGGGAAAGCAAAAGAATTGTCAAAGGATCTGTGGGAAAAGGTAGTTGAACTGTATAAAACAGGAAAGGGATATAAAAAGATATCCAAGGAATTGAGAATGCCAATCAGCAGGGTTCAAACTCTAATCAAAAAGTGGAAAATTAGGGGTTCTGTTGAAACCAAACCACAGTCAGGTAGACCAACTAAATTTTCAGCCACAACTGGGCTTCTTGCCAAGCGGAATGGGCAGCTTTACCATCTGAGAAGATAAAGAGCCTCATCCACAAATACCACAAAAGACTTCAAGCTGTCATTGATGTTAAAGGGGGCAATACACGGTACTAAGTTAAATTTTGGTCTTATCACTCCAAATGACTTTGTGCCAGAAGGTTTGAGTCTTGTCTCTGTGCTGTTTGGCGCATTGTAAGTGGGATACTTTGTGGCATTTGTGTAGTAATGGCTTTCTTCTGGCGACTTGACCATGCAGCCCATCTTTCTTCAAGTGCCTCCTTATTGTGCATCTTGAAACAGTCACACCACATGTTTTCAGAGAGTCCTGAAGTTATTTGTGGGTTTTTCTTTGCATCCCGAACAATTTTCCTGGCAGTTGTGGCTGAAATCTTAGTTGTTCTACCTGACTATGGTTTGGTTTCAACAGAACCTCTCATTTTCCACTTCTTGATTAGAATTTGAACACTGCTGGTTGGCATTCTCAATTCCTTGGATATCTTTTTATATCCCTTTCCTGTTTCATACAGTTCAACTACCTTTTCCCGCAGATCCTTTGACAATTCTTTTGCTTTCCCCATGACTCAGAATCCAGAAACGTCAGTGCAGCACTGGATGAAAGATGCAAGGGTCAGTCAGGAGTCCAGAAACTCATTGACCTTTTATACACGCACACTTATTACAAGCAAACAGATCACAGGTGAGGATGGTTACCTTTAATAGCCATTCAAACCCCTTTGTGTCAACTTGTGTGCATGTTATCAAGCCAAAATCAAGGATGCAAAAATTCACAATGAACGACAGATTGCAAAAGATTGTAAGACAAACCCCAAAAAATTCTTCAAATATATTATTAGTAAAAAGGTCAGGTCTGAGCATGTAGGCCCTTTACAAAATAATCTGGAGTGCGTGACTGGGGACAAAGAGAAGGCAAACTTATTAAATACTTTCTTCAGCTCTGTGTATACAAAGGAGCATGGGGGAGCTCATGTCCATAATGGGGGTGGTAGTGACACAGCCCCTAATGATCCACAATGGCTCAAAAGTGAAATGGTCCAGAAGTATTTAGACAGAATAAAGGTAGATAAAGCACCTGGACCAGATGGCATCCATCCACGAACCTTAAAGGAATTGATCCCCGACACAGTGATGGTGGGGGTAATACCTGTACTCGAGGGGGTACGAGGAAACATATGTGTCTCGACTTCTTTCATAAATTATTCAAACGGAAGAGAAACAGGGGTCAGTGCGTGAGGTCTAATAAAACATTTCCCGGATGTACGAGTCTGGACTGGAAAAATGATTATTATATAAACTTCTTAAAAAACCCCAAACAGAATGTTAGAAAACGTTAGACAGCAAGTAACACTTAAAAACGTAGGAACTAAAACCGAACTATTGTACGTGTGTTCAACTGTGTTTCC
>BLSH010252877.1:180160-192367 GCA_018402905.1 Glandirana rugosa | reverse complement strand
CGAAAATGTATTGCTTCACTGCCAAATATATGCACTTTTCTAAATTCTTGATGTAATGACATTTAATATCTTTCTAGAAAGGGTCATGCCTATGATCCCCCTGAGGAAGACCTAGACATACGTCACAAAGGTTGAAACGCGTAGGGGACCTTATGCGGCCTAGGGCTGCACAGTATGGCAATTTCCCTCTTTCTGTTCCTCTCTACAGTTGATTTCATGTAAACACATGTCCCATTGTTGCGTAACCAGAGTTCATTTTGTATTTTGTCAATTTTGATTTTTGTTGCTCAAAAAATATTATCAAATTTTCTATGTCAATCAACTATATATAAATAAATTATGATATATTTTTACAACTCAGTTGTTTGAACAATTACTTCCTTTTCTGCCAAAAAAAACCCTATTGGGGGACATGTTCCTAAAATTAGACACACTTGTCTTTGTACTCCTCACCTGGTTGCCGCCTCACACGCTTGGCACCATAACTTTTGCGCAACCCAATCAATATACGCTTATTGCTTTTTCTTTTTTTTACCGAAAATATGTAGAAGAATACATATCAGCCTAAACTGATGAATACATTTGTTTTTTAATATTTTATTTTTTTTTGGATATGTATTAAAGCAAAAAGTAGAAAATATATATATATATTTTTTAAATTGTCGCTCTTTGTTTATAGCGCAAGAAATAAAAAGCGCGGAGGTGATCAAATATCACCAAAAGAAAGCTCTATTTGTGGGAAAAAAATGACGTCAATTTTGTCTGGGTACAACGTCGCACGACCGCGCAATTGTCAGTTAAAGCGATGCAGTGCAGTAGCGCGAAAAACGGCCTGGTCAGCACTGCGTTACTTTAGCTGACAATTGCGCGGTCGTGCAAATAAAATTGATGACCTTTTTTCCCCACAAATAGAGCTTTCTTTTGGTGGTATTTGATCACCTCTGCGCTTTTTATTTTTTGTGATATAAACAAAAAAAGAGCAACAGTTTTGAAAAAAAAAAAACAATATTTTTTATTTTCTGCTATAAAACACATCCAATAAAAAAAATTTAAAAAATCAAATTTCTTTATCAATTTAGGCCAATTTGTATTCTGCTACATATTTTTGGTTAAAAAAAAATCGCAATAAGCGTACATTGATTGGTTTGCGCAAAAGTTATTGCGTCTACAAAATAGGGAATAGATTTATGGCATTTTTATTATATTTTTTACTAGCAATGGTGGTGATCTGCGATTTTTAGCGGGACTGCGACATTGTGGCGGACAGATCGGACACCTAACTGACATTTTTGACACTTTTTTGGGAACCAGTGATATTATTACAGCGATCAGTGCTAAAAATATGCAATCCTGCATAGCAGAAAGACCTGTGTGTCATCCCCTGTCAGGACGGAGATCTGCCTTGTTTACTTTGGCAGATCCCCGTTCTGTCGCTGTGGGGAGCGATCGCTGGCGGTCGGTGGACATTGAGTCTGCCGGACCCGCTGATTGGCTCCCCCGCTGGCCAATCGGCACGTGCCCACTAAGAACTGTGTACAAGCCCGACGTACACCTATGGGGATTCACTGAGCTGGGCCAACCTGCCGCAGTATAACTGCCGCAGCTGGTCAGCAAGTGGATAAAGAAAGCTTGCAGGGAAAATCTATTTAAATTTCATTTTTTTTCTTTATAAATGTCAGTTTTGCTGCAGCAGGTTCTATACAGATGTAACAATTTACAGGCAGACTAAAGGGACCCCCCAGGAACTATATTTAAAGGAATTTTTCATTTTTATTATTTCGCTTTAAGCATCAGTAAATCACTGCTCGTTTAAAAATGAGCTCTTTTTAAAAGTTTTTTTGCGTTGATACATCCCCCAGGGCAGTACCCGGACCCCCATACCCTTTGTATGCCCAGTAACTTGCATATAAGCCTTCACACTTTTGATTTTTCAAGTTGGGGTCCCATAGACTTTAATGGGGTTCATTGTTCAGCTCCAAACTTTTGTGATGTTCGAAAGTTCTGCTGCGAAACGAACTGGGAGGTGTTCGGCCCGTCTCTATGGCAGACATAATGCAAGAGATGGTCAGAGACTGCACACATGATACAGGAGATGGTCAGAGATTGAAGACATGTTAAAAAAGAAATGATCAGAGACAGCAGACATGATCCAGGAGATGGTCATAGACTGAGGACATGATACAAGAGATGGTCAGAGACTGAGGACATGATACAAGAGATAGTCAGAGACTGAGGACATGATACAAGAGATGGTCAGAGACTGCATACATGGTACATGAAATGATCAGAGACTGCAGACATGATAAAAGAGATGGTCAGAGACTGCATACATGATACAAGAGATGGTCAGAGACTGAGGACATGATACAAGAGATGGTCAGAGACTGCAGACATGATAAAAGAGATGATCAGAGACTGAGGACATAATACAAGAGAAGATCAGAGACCAGAGACATGATACAAGAGATGGTCAGAGACTACGGATATTATACAAGAAATGATCAGAGACTGAAGACATGATACAAGAGATGGTCAGAGACTGAGGACATGATACAAGAAATGATCAGAGACTGCAGACATGATAAAACAGATGGTCAGAGACTGAAAACATGATACAAGAGATGGTCAGAGACTGAGGACATGATACAAGAGATGGTCAGAAACAGGACATGATACAAGAGCTGGTCAGAGACTACAGACATGATACAGGAGATGGTCAGAGACTGCAGATATCATACAATAGATGGTCAGAGACTGGGGACATGATAGAAGAGATGGTCAGAGACTGGGGAAATGATACAAGAGATGAGCAGAGACTAGGGATATGATAGAAGAGATGGCCAGAAACTGCAATCATGATAGAAGAGATGGTCAGATACTGAAAACATGAAACAAGAGATGGTCAGAGACTGCATACATGATACAAGAGATGGTCAGAGACTGAGGACATGATACAGGAGATGGTCAGAGACTGAGGACATGATACAGGAGATGGTCAGAGACTGGGGACATGATAGAAGAGATGGTCAGAGACTGAGGACATGATAGAAGAGATGGTCAGAGACTGAGGACATGCTATAGAAGTTGTTGGAGACTGGGGACAGGCCTCAGGAGATAGCTATAGACTGGAGACACGTTACATGAGACTAGAAATCATTAATATAACAGGTCAATAGGAAAGAACACAGAGTAGTGTCTGCAGGAGCCCCAAGGGCTGCACAAAAAATGCCAAAGGGCCACAGGTTGGGCACCAGGGGTCTAGACTATACATAACCTGTTTGGATGAAGCATATTGTTTGGGATATTTCGCCTCTTCTTTTCTGCTAAATAATGGAAGGCCTTTTTCTATTTTTGCTGAGAAAGGAACATTTATTGGAAATGTGAGAATTTTTGATCATCCAACACTTTTGTAGATTTCAAAATGGCGTCTCTCTCAAGGTGGTAAAGATGTGAGCGATAAATGGCCTTGCTAGGCATAGCATAGCGGTGTGATGTGCGCTTGCTGCAGGTTGCTGTACGCAATTATAAAATGTGACCTACATTGATGGATTCTACAGGGAACAATAGGTTTTTGATGTCTCAGAATAATTCCGTTGACTCTTTAGCTTCCAGTACAAAAGAACTGTTGAGCTCAAAAGGTAATTCCACTTTAAAGGGAAAAAAAATAGCAAAAAAATAAAAATAATCTAGCGTATACAATTGCTACACAAGTCATATTGTAATAGAATGTTATTAAAAATGACCTTTCCTTTTCAATCTGCAGCCACTACAATATGGCCACCTGGAGGCGCTCTGTACACAGATGGTATACAGGGGCCCCCCCAGAAATGTAATTTCCTGCTTATTGGAATGGCTCACTGAATATCCCAGAAGTCTGCACCCCCTGGGTCGGTATCAACTCTCCTTGATGACTTCTCTGCCTGGCTACCCCACTTTCTCTCTTCTGAAATCCCCACAATCATTCTTGGCGACTTCAACATCCCTGTTAACGCTATCACTACTCTCACTTCTAAACTTCTCAGTCTAACCTCATCTTTCGACCTGAAGCAATGGATGCAGGCCAGGGCTGGCCCAAGACATTGTGCTGCCTGGGTCCAAGAATGAAAAGCTGCCCCCCACCCCTCAAAAAATAAAATCACCCCCACCAAAAGGCCCCCACATTCATTATTTTATATCATGGTAATTAAAACTAAAACTATATTTATCAGGAAGTCAGATTTACATGCAACATCACCTTGTCTATATGCAAAATAATATGGCATCCCATTATGTTCAATTCCAAGGGGCGGGCTAGGGCAGTATATGGACAGGCTAGGGTAGTATATAGACAGACTAGGGTAGTATATAGACAGGCTAGGGTAGTATATAGACAGGCTAGGGTAGTATATGGACAGGCTAGGGTAGTGTATAGACAGACTAGGGTAGTATATAGACAGGCTAGGGTAGTATGTGGACAGGCTAGGGTAGTATATGGACAAGCTAGGGCAGTATATAGACAGACTAGGGTAGTATATAGACAGGCTAGGGTAGTATATGGACAGGCTAGAGTAGTTTGTGGATAGGCCACTATATTATATGGAAAGCCAAGGGTAGTATATAGACAACCTAAAGGAAACAGAAGAGAGGAGGTGCTTCTAAGTGAAATATGTCTGGGACACTTTATTAAAAATAGATAAAAAACACTCACAAGGTGAATGCACAACTGCACTTCCAACATCCGATAAGACAGGGGTGGAGCGAACGCCAGTCCCGTCTGACCGTGTGATCCTCCGGAAGCGATCACTCCTGCAATGCCTTGTGTTGGAAAAGCCGGCTCGCGGCGTGTAGGTCCAAAAGGAGGCTTGGAGCGCAAGTCACCAGGCGCAGGCGGGATGGCGTCACAGTAATGCGACGCGTTTCATGGGCTGGCAGACTCCAATGGTGTGGGAGGCTGCGCCGCTACGTCAGGCAATCAAAATGGATGTGAAACTCTGGGGCTTGCGCCTCAAACTATTTGGTAGTATATAGACAGGCTGGGGTCGTATATGGACAGGCTAGGGTAGTATATGGACAGGCTAGGGTTTTATATGGACAGACTAGGGTAGTATATGGACAGGCTAGGGTAGTATATGGACAGGCTAGGGTAGTATATGGACAGGCTAGGGTAGTATATAGACAGGCTAGGGTAGTATATGGAGGGGCTAGGGTAGTATATAGACAGGCTAGGGTAGTATATGGACAGGCTAGGGTAGTATATAGACAGGCTAGGGTAGTATATGGAGGGGCTAGGGTAGTATATAGACAGGCTAGGGTAGTATATAGACAGGCTAGGGTAGTATATAGACAGGCTAGGGTAGTATATAGACAGGCTAGAGTAGTATATGGACAGGCTAGGGCAGTATAGGGACAGGCTAGGGTAGGATATGGACAGGTTAGGGTAGTATATAGACAGGTTAGGGTAGTATATGGACAGGCTAGGGTAGTATATAGACAGAATAGGGTAGTATATAGACAGACTAGGGTAGTATATAGACATATTAGGGTAGTATATAGACAGGCTAGGGTAGTATATGGACAGAATAGGGTAGTATATAGACAGGCTAGGGTAGTATATAGACATATTAGGGTAGTATATAGACAGGCTAAGGTAGTATATGGACAGGCTAGAGTAGTATATGGACAGGCTAGGGCAGTAAAAGGTCAGGCTAGGGTAGTATATGGACAGGCTAGGGCAGTATAGGGGCCAGGGCCAGCTCTACAACTAGGCGGAGTAGGCGGCCACCTAGGGTGCACTGCCACCCAGGGCGCACAGCCTCTGTCCATATACTACCCCAGCCTGTCTATATACTACACCAGCCTGTCCATATACTACCCCAGCCTGACCTTTAACTGCCCTAGCCTTGCACCTGCCCTGATAGGGAAAGGCTAGGGTAGTATATAGACAGGCTAGGGTAGTATATTAACAGCCTAGGCTAGTATAGGGGCAGGCTAGGGTAGTTTATAGACAGATTAGGGTAGTATATGGACAGGCTAGGGTAGTACATAGACATGCTAGGGTAGTATAGGGGCAAGTAGTGTTAGGAAAAAGGACTTTCTGGCCGTTTCCGGCCTCCTGTGCGCGTTCGCTCACGTTCACGCGCAAGCGCACGGGCCCGCGCACGCTAATGACGCCAATAGCAGCCATTTAATCAGGACAGCACCAGGAAGCAAGTGCTGTCCGTTCTACAGCGTTACTGTGTTCCTGAGCGGCCCGTTCTAAGCTTCCTGTTACCTGTGACCCGGCCTGAACCCACGTTTGCTTGAACTCTGCCTGCACCGACCCCGGCTTGCCTACGACCACCCTTCTGCCTGCTCCTTCTGTACCTCACTTGCCTGCCTGTTAACGACCCTGCCTGCACCCGACCATCCGATTGCCTGCTCCTTCTGTACAGCTCTGCCCGCAAGTTAACGACCCGGCCTGCACCACTACTCTTCAGTCTAGCACGGACGACGGGACAACATCCTACCACCACCTGTGTCCCATCAAGCCCTTGTGCTCCCCTGTGCTCCAGCGCTCCCTGTCTACTCTACCAGGGGTTCTAGAACCAGGGCCGTAAGAGAGGTTGCCTACTGCATAAGCCAGACTCTACCACCAGGTACGGGACAGGTAGAGTGGCCCAGGGGGCATTTGTCATCATGACACACAAAACTGCTGGACAAAAAGTCTTGGTCGTCAATTTGCTGGGTAAATAGAATAGAAGGAGAGGCGGCTGTGGTTCAATTTGCCGCCCCTCTCAAAGTGCCGCCTGGGTCCAATGGACCCACTGGGACCCATGGTAGGGCTGGCCCTGCATTCATGGCAAAATAATAATGTCTGTAAAAAGTCCCCCACCCCAAACTGTCTGTCTGTGTGCGTCAATACACAGGACAAGGGCCATTTACAGTTGGTTCGGTGAACACATGACTTTGCCCGAGATCATTTATGCAGGCACGCCTTTACCCTGAACCTTGTTGCTTTGTTCTTACTTCCCCTTGTTCCTGATACCAGTTTTGGTTTCCCCTTCCTATATGTTCCCTGTATCACCTTGCTTCCCTGTGTTCCCCATTTGTATATATTGTATATTGTTAGTTTGATAGGTAAGTCATTTAGTTAGGTTATTGGTTCACTTATATATTTATGTTTGCTGTTAGATACCAGGCCCAGGCTTGCTATAGGGCACACCGGGCATTTGCCCAGTGGGTGGGCCGGGGCAGCCTGCATAGGAGGGGCAGTAGAAGAGCATAAATTAATGGATCGGTTCCTCTATATGCTGCCCCCGCCTTCTCTCCTGGTCCCCCTGTGCTGTCTCGGGGCCCCTGTGTGCTCTCTCCCATCCTCCCCCCCTTCTGCTGGCAGCTGCAGGGGATCTATCAGGATGGAGAGCGAGGTAGAGGATGGTAAATGAGTCATTCACCTTACCCTTCCTTGTCTGAATGGACAGTCAGTGATTGGTACTATCTGTTCATAACTGAGGCATAGTAAATTGTGTTTACTATACTTCAGTTTATGAATGACTAGGAAGCCTCTGTACAGAGCTGTTCCTGTTCATTCATTCTGTGCAGCTGAAGCTGAAGAGAAGAAGATTGAGGATTGTGTCCTTAATCTTCTTTCTTCGTCTCAAAGGTGAGTTGTCAGGTATCTGTTCAGACCCCTGATATCTCACCAAAGGCCCCAAACGGGGCTCCTAAAAAAACTGTAACAAATAAAAAAAACCTACTGACACCATTGGCGAAACTACCAGGGTCGAAAAAATCGCACTTCCACCACCGGGCTCCAAGAGAAGGGCCCTGGGCTCAGGGCTGCTAAGCCTAAAATACCAGGGCCTATTTTTTGCCCAGTCCGGGCCTGGAAGGCGCTGCCTACTTTGCAGCTCGTTTTGTCTGTGGTGGCACGTGGAATTCTGTAAACAATGGGATTCTTTCTGCATTGCATCAGAGAAGATACATTATAACATATATTTTATATATATATATATTATTTTATATTGTAATATATATTACCAAAAGTATTGGGACGCCTGCCTTTGCGCGCACACACATGAACTTTAATTGTATCCTAGTCTTAATCAGTAGGGTTCAATTGTAAAATATAATAAAAAAATAAAACAAAAAAAAATAAAAAAAACCTACTGACACCATTGGCCGAACTACCAGGGTCGCAAAGATTGCACTTGCGACTGAGCCCTGGCGTTCCGCCGCCGGGCTCCAAGAGAAGGGCCCTGGGCTCAGGGCTGCTCAGTCTAAAATACCAGGGCCTATTTTTGTCCCAGTCCGGGCCTGGAAGGCGCAGCCTACTTGGCAGCTCGTTTTGTCTATGATGGCTCGTGGAAATCTGTAAGCAATTCTTTCTGCATTGTATCAGAGAAGATACATTACACTATATTGCCAAAAGTATTGGGACACCGGACTTTACACAGACAAGAACTTTAATGGTATCCCAGTCTTAATTAGTAGGGTTCAAAATTAAGTTTCCCTGCCCTTTGCAGCTATAACAGCTTCACCTCTTCTGGGAAGGCTGTCCACAAGGTTTAGGAGTGTCTATGGGAATGTTTGACCATTCTTCCAGAAGCCCATTTGTGAGGTCAGGCACTGATGTTTAACGAGAAGGCCTGGCTCGCAGTCTCCGCTCTAATTAACCCCAAAGGTGTTCTATTGGGTTGAGGTCAGGACTCTGTGCAGGCCAGTCAAGTTCCTCCACCCCAAACTTGCTCATCCATGTCTTTATGGACCTTGCTTTGTTCACTGGTCCAAATCATTTGGTGGAGGGGGATTACGGTGTGGGGTTGTTTTTCAGGGGTTGGGCTTGGCCTCTTAGTTCCAGTGAAGGGAACTCTTAAGGCGTCAGCACACCAAGACATTTTGGACAATTTCATGCTCCCAACTTTGTGGGAAGAGTTTGGGGATGGCCCCTTCCTGTTCCAACATGATTGCTCACCACTGCACAAAGCAAGGTCCATAAAGACATGGATGAGTGAGTTTGGGGTGAAGGAACTTGACTGGCCTGCACAGAGTCCTGACCTCAACCCAATAGAACACCTTTGGGGTTAATTAGAGCGGAGACTGCGAGCCAGGCCTTCTCGTTAAACATCAGTGCCTGACCTCACAAATGCGCTTCTGGAAGAATGGTCAAACATTCCCATAGACACTCCTAAACCTTGTGGACGGCCTTCCCAGAAGAGGTGAAGCTGTTATGGCTGCAAAGGGTGGGCCAATTCAATATTGAACTCTACAGACTAAGACTGGGATGCCATTAACCACTTCACTCCCGGAAGGATTTCCCACTGTAGGACCAGAGCCCTTTTTGCGATTCAGCTCTGCGTCGATTTAACTGACAATTGCGCAGTCGTGCGGCGTTGTACCCAAACTAAATTTGCATAATTTTTTTCCCACAAATAGAGCTTTCTTTTGGTGGTATTTGATCGCCTCTGCGTCATTTCTGATCACCGCTATAAACAAAAAAAGGGTGACAATTTTGCAAAAAAAACCAAAACAATATTTCTCACTTTTTGCTAAAATACAAATCCAAAAAAAAAAATATATAAAAAAATGAACTTATTCATCGGTTTTGGCCGATTTATATTCTTCCTCATATTTTTGGTAAAATAAATTGCAATCAGCGTTTATTGATTGGTTTGCTACTGGTTGGTTTTTTGCTAGTAATGGCAGCGATCTGCGATTTTTATTGGGACTTCAATATTGCGGCGGACATGTCGGACATTTTTGACACTTTTTTTGGGACCAATGACATTTATACAGCGATCAGAAATTTAAATATCCACTGATTACTGTATAAATGTCATTGGCAGGGAAGGGGTTAACCTGCAGGGGGCGTTCTAGGGGATAACTGTGTTCCCTAGGCGTGTTCTAACTGTGAGGGGGCTTGGCTGCCAGGGGCACCAGAGATCTAACTGACCCCAGTGACAGGGATCAGTAGATCTCTTACATGTCGCCTGACAGAGCGCGGAACCGGCGTGTTTACATCGGCGGTTCCCCATTCTTTCTCTCTGGCAGCTCATCGCGGCTCGCCGGCGGACATTGGGTCCACCCGAAGCCACGGGCACACTCCTACAGAGTGCGGAGGGCAACTAACTGCGCACGTTTATAAGCGGCGATTCGTGGGACAGCGCCACACTGCAGCAGTAAATATACCGGTTAAAATTCATGTGCGTGTAAAGGCGGGCGTCCCAATACTTTTGGTAATATAGTGTACTTTGCAATGTTACATTAGAATAGGAGACCCACGATCCACTTGCTGCTCTAAAGAGGAACGCAAAGGATTATGTGCAATAAATTATATTTATCTGAAGTCAAAAGTGTTTTTTTTTAACATTTTTATTTTTAGGTCCCGACTATAATAAAGAACAAAGTATTTAGAAATCTTCATACAAATTGCTCAGAAGAGAGGAGAGTAGCGGCTCAGTGATGAGAGTACGGAGCGGGATAAACTCACCCACACACACAATTTAAATCTTTTGGGTGGGATTTGCGGAGATTTCCGGGGGACTCGGCGCCATGTAATTGCTATGGTGAACGATGCACAGATGAATGAAAATTGCGTAGATGTCGAGAACAAATCCCGACGCAGCACTTTGTACATCTCCCACAGTGATCCTCCTATCCAATGCAGTATAAAGATGCCCCGGGTGCACATCCTGTATATTTGTGTGCTGTGTAAAGTGCATACAGATATTCATAATAGGTAGGATGCTGCGTTTAAATTAATTTTACCTTAAGTGGATGAATCTTAGTTTGCTAAAAAAAAAAAACCTGTATATCGAAAACAACCTCCATGTTTTTATATAGAAAAATACAATCCTGTTTTCACCATTTTTAGATGTTGTTTTGCATCTCAATGCTGCAGATCTCCTACAGCCTCTTTCAGACGCTTCCTGTCATCATTTAAGCTACTTTGGCAGCTGCACATCTCTGCTCTGGACCGGCTTCCTGATAGTTTCAATGGGAAACCATGCATGCGCAATGGATGCTGCATGGCTGCGTGTAATCTAAACCCTTAGAGTTTAATTACATTACCATGTAAACGTTTTTATGAGATTTTAGTGATTGGATTTACAATTAAAATCCAACTCCAGGCCAAATTAAACATTTTTATTTGGGGTTATTATTGCATCCAGTGACACCGTGTGGGGACTCTTATTGTACTCACTGTCACCAATGATGAAGGTTATTATTGCGTCCACTGACACCAATGCTGAGGGTTATTATTGCACTCCCTGACACCAATCCTGGGGGTTATTATTACCACCACTGGCACCAATGTTGGGGTTATTATTACTGCCACTGGCACCAATGCTGGGGGTTATTATTGCACTCTCTGACGCCAATGCTGGGGGGTTATTTTTGCACTGTCTGACACCAATGCTGGGGGTTATTATTGCACTCTCTAACACCAATGCTGGGGGGTTATTATTGCACTGTCTGACACCAATGCCGGGGGTTAGTATTGCACTCTCTGACACCAATGCTGGGGGTTATTATTGCACTCTCTGACACCAATGCCGGGGGTTAGTATTGCACTCTCTGACACCAATGCTGGGTGTTACTATTACCACGACTGGCACCAATGCTGTGGTTATTATTACCACCACTGGCACCAATGCTGGGGGTATATTATTGCACTCTTAGACACCAATGCTGGGGGTTATTATTGCACTCTCTGACACCAATGCTGGGTTGTATTATTGCACTCTTTGACACCAATACTGGGGGGTTATTTTTGCAATCTCTGACACCAATACTGGGGGTTATTATTGCACTCTCTGACACCAATGCTGGGGGTTATTATTGCATTCTTTGACACCATTACTGGGGGGTTATTATTATACAGGATTTATATAGTGCCAGGTAGAATCCCACATAGTTGGTGACGGACGCACTACACCTGAAAAGGATAACCGACGGGTCACCACCTAGGAGATACCTGTGGTCGTAATCACAGTCACCGTCATTATTATTGGAGGCAGTAACCACGGTCACCGCCATTATTATTGGAGGCAGTAACCACGGTCACGGTCATTATCAAATATAATATTTCACGACTCATTTGACAACCGTGATATATTTAGGACATATTATTATTGGGGGGTCATTACCACAGTTTCTTACGTTATTATTGGGGGTCGTAACCACAGTCTCTCACGTTATTATTGGGGGTCATAACCACAGTCTCTAACGTTTTTATTGGGGGGTCAT
>BLSH010252877.1:149890-160753 GCA_018402905.1 Glandirana rugosa | reverse complement strand
TCCCACTGACCACCAATGTAAGGAGCATTCTTCCCACTGATCACCAATGTAAGGAACATTCTTCCCACTGACCACCAATGTAAGGAGCATTCTTCCCACTGATCACCAATGTAAGGAACATTCTTCCCACTGATCACCAATGTAAGGGACATTCTTCCCACTGATCACCAATGTAAGGAACATTCTTCCCACTGATCACCAATGTAAGGAGCATTCTTCCCACTGATCACCAATGTAAGGGACATTCTTCCCCCCCCTGGCCACCAATGCAAGGAACATTTTTCCCACTGACCACCAATGTAAGGGGCATTCTTCTCACTGACCACCAATCTAAGGGGCATTTTTCCTACTAACCACCAATGTAAGGAGCATTCTTTCCAATTACTTGGTTTTAGTAAGGGTTCCTCCTGGGCAAAAAAGAATGCCTGCTCTAATCCATTGCATGTTTACACATAAAAAGTTATTAAAGCGGAGTTCCAACCCTCCCTTCATCGGCGCCGGCATCACAAGTGTGGGCACCCGGCTTTGACTTCAGTCCCGTGCAGTCGCTCTGTACGCTGTGAATGGCCGGCGTATCTTCTGAGACCTGTGACGTTTCCCAGAAGATTACCGAGAGGACGGGGGAAGGTAAAATTCCTTCCAGTTCCGCGGCACAAGGAGAGGAAGTGGACCTGGGACCCTGTAAAAACAGGGTCCCTGGCCCCCCCCCCCTAAAAAAATGACATGCCAATTGTGGCATGTCGGGGGTCACCTTCCCTTAAAGCAGAAGTTCACTTTTTGGGTGGAAGTCCACTTTAAAGCCTCTTTCACATAAAGCAAAAAATAAAAAGGACATCATTCTGTGTACAGTAGCCCCCTAAAACCCCTCTCTCCCCCCATTAATATGTGAGACTTCATAATCTGTCTTCAGTTGGATTATGAAAAAAATCAACACAATAAGTTCTTGATGATTAAACCATCTCAGATAAAATTATCTTTGTAAGATGATCAAACTCGGATTTGCATGTAATTTATTTTCCAAAGAATAATACAGAAATTCAAGGTCAGTGATGCTAAAGGCTCTAAATATGGAGCTTTAGTTTTTCTATAAATAAATGGATAACAAATACATCATCGCTGTTTTTTTCGGCTTTTCCAACAAAATTATTTAGAAAATAGATGTTGTCACAGTACAGAGGGGCCTATTCAGTCTCAGCATGAGGCTGCGCTATATCGACGACGTACAGTTATATGTGTACAGGGATTCCTTAGAATCCCAGATAATAGAATGTATCAGTCTGTCCTTCCATGGTCTACAAGGACAAATATAAAATCAGTAGTATCAGAGGTGGCTTCACACCCCATGTAGAAACTCTGCGAGCGCGGCAATTGCATTACACGCAGAGAAGGCATTTTACAGCTTTCACTGCCAAGTGCTATTCACACTGTTTTGTCCATATATCACACATGGCCATTACACTGAAAAAGTCAACAAACCTACATTACATCATGATTTATAGAATAAAATAATTGAGGAAAATCTGTATTGAATTATTAAACCTCAGAAGTTCAAAGGGGTGTATTTATAAAGAAAGCTATTTGCCCTGTGCATGTGCGTGTATGTTCTGTGTGATTACTGGCAGAATCAAATATTACTAGGCTATTTTCTTTCTAGGGCGAATGGTTTAATAAGAAGCATGGCTCTGGAAAATACCACATTACAGCCACTAGACAGCGCTAATGGCCAAAAGTAAATAAGTATTTATTTTCTAATATCGTCAGCTCCATCTAGTGGCCATGAAGAAGACGGAAAACCATCTAAGTGTAGATTTATTAAAAACATAGGGCTAAAAAAGCATATGCACTCACGTGTAGCTCAAATAAGGAGAAACATCATCCTAACCAAAGGCTTCATGATGGGTCTCCATGGAAAATACTGAATTATGGCCATGAGATGGAGATAAACAGCAATTTTCTATTGTGAAAAAATTTAGAGCATGCTATGTTATTGCCCTTAAAAAATTCAACATCTTAGAACAGTCACTTTTAGGTTGGCTGCAGCTCCTCTTTTCAGGTAGATCCTCTGGACGTTAATACTGAAGAAAAAGGAAGGACAGAGGGCATGACCATCTAAGTGTAGATTTATTAAAATAGGGTTAGCATACCATGGGTCGCTGGTTCAAAACCCAACCAAGACACTACCTGCCTGGAGTTTGCAAGTTCTCCCTGTGCCTGCGTGGGTTTCCTCTGGGTACTCCGGTTTCCTCCCACACTCCAAAGACATACTACGATGTTAATAAATTGTCCCTAGTATGTGTATGTATGAATATGAGTTAGGGACCTTAGATTGTAAGCTCCTTGAGGGCAGGGACTGATGTGAATGTACAATGTATATATATAAAGAGCTGCGTAAATTGACGGCGCTATAGAAGTACCTAAAACAAATAACTAAATAAAATATACATGTAAGCAGGTTGGAAAGTGCTAGTCATCTGCTGCCCAGCTGGGCGGGAGAGAATTATCTTATTTCCCAGTCTTTTCCCCTGAAGAAGACCAATACACATCTTTATATGGTCGAAACGCGTTGGGTATATGCAGCCATTTGGCTGTACAGTATGTTATTACTTTGTTATGCCTATTGTACATGTCCGATGTCCATACAACCAGAGCTCTCTTTTTTAAAATTTCTATGTTAAGCCAACATCAATAAACTTTTGAACCGAATTTCTTAGTATCTGTATTATTTGTTCAACAATACAACAGGTTTTTCTTATGTTAACTGCCATTAAACCCTTTCTTTGGGAGACTTTGCCATTTTTTATAGTCACCAAGGGGAAGGCAGTAACTTTCTTTGGTCTCCTCATACAGTACCTACCTTTCCAAGTTGTAGGGGGGCGCCCTTTGCCATGCTGGGATGAACCATATAGGACCGGGCTGTGGATCCCAGGGAGTTGCAGCGAGCGGTGTTGCTGCGGGGATGGAGATGGAATGCCACCGTGAGGTGTGCAGGATGCCACCACATAGACTGGTGTATGGAAGCCCCAGGAGGAAGCTGCTGTAAAGTGGGCATCCGAACGTCTCAGCTGGGCCTGAGGGAGGAGGGGTGATGAGCAGGCACTTTTGGAGAGGAGGGGAGATGGAGCTTGCGTCTGACTGGGTATGCCGAGAGACCAGTCAGGGGAACCACTGTGGATGACGGCACCCCCTACCGGTGGATGGGATGAGGGAATCCCTGCAGTCAGTGGGGGAAAGTTTTAGGATCCGGCAGCCGTGACTGACTTGCATGTTTCGCACTCCAGGGCTTTGTCAAAGGGCAAATATTCTGTTTGTTTTTTCTGATTTCTGGGACTTGCAGTTCTCCCAGAAGAGGTCAGCAATGGACTCTTTCCTTAGCAGGTATGCCAGGGCAGCACACAAGCCTGTAGTTAGGGATTAGGGATGTCAGGAAAAGACTGTGCTATTTGTGGAACTGTTATCTTGTGATTCTTGCCAGTTCTCCCAGAAGATGTCAGCAATGGACACTTTCCTAAGCAGGTATGCCAGGGCAGCACACAAGCCTGTAGTTAGGGATGTCAGGAAAAGACTGTGCTATATGTGGAACTGTTATCTTGTGATTCTTGCCAGTTCTCCCAGAAGATGTCAGCAATGGACTCTTTCCTAAGCAGGTATGCCAGGGCAGCACACAAGCCTGTAGTTAGGGATTAGGGATGTCAGGAAAAGACTGTGCTATATGTGGAACTGTTATCTTGTGATTCTTGCCATGCCACATGGTTCCAGTCAAACTTTTGGAACGTCGTCATGCCTGGTCTGAAGTTACTTAACGGGGTGCATGGTGGTAATGGCGTATGGAAGAACAGGGCCTGTAATGCACACACACACACACTGGGTGAAGCGGTGACAAGCTGTTGCTAGGAGCAACAAGTACAAGCGAACGATGGTGTAACAGCCAGACAGCGAGAGAGCGGTGACGGGTCCATGCATAGTGAAGGAAGCAGTTGGTACCCCAGCACCCAGGAGTGGACTCGCATGGCGGAGACCCTAGGGACCTAGCCGTATGGTATGGAAGAGTTAATTATGCATGGGGTCTGTGCTGGGTACTGGGAGATAGGTTGCAGAGTCCAGCTGGACTGGTGGAATGGGACACTGCAGGTATCATGGGACCGGGAGGCACCACTACGCAGCAAAGAGAGCAAAAGGTCCCGGAGGGACCGGGCAATCGGCTCCGCCCACATGCACTCGCATGCAGCTCAAAAAAGCAGGTGGAGAAGCGGAGCTCCATCATGAAGCCCTTGGCTGGAACGATGCGCCTACTTTTCTGAGCTACATGTGAGTGCATATGCTATTTTCCGGGCGTTACCCACCAAGGATTTTGGGCACCATGATTTTTGCGAATTTCACGGGCGCACGCCATTCTAAGGTGTCGCATGTTTGGAGTTCGTCGGGGGGGGGGGGGATTTACCAAGACTAGAAAGTGCAAAATTTGGTGCAACGCTGAAAAGCTTCCAGGTTTTATTATCAAAGCTTGACTGAAAAAGTTAGACGCTGATTGGCTGCCATGCACAGCTGCACCCAGATTCTGCATTCCCCAGTTTTAGTAAATCACCCCCATTTACTCCGGACAACCCCACTCTTTTATCATTTACCAATCTACCCCAAAAAAAAGTTTTGCATTCAGTTTTACAAAAATTCTCTGACAATGTTAGCTTCCTATAATCCTCTATAAATAAATCCGCTATAAATCTGAAAGTGGGAGCTTGCTGACGGGGAGGAGAGAGCAGAGTGATGTGTGAAATTGCTTGTTTATTGCCCAATCAGTAGGCTGGAGGCAGGTCTGTGACCAAGCTTTATCGCTTAACAGCATGAAGAACAGACCCAGCGGCGCTGCTTGGCATCATCTATCGTCATCACCGGTCACAAAGCGGTGCAGCGCTCAGCGGTTACCACTCCTGCCTTGCAGCACCTCACTTGTCCTCAATTCAAATCCCCATCTACCAGCATGGAGTTTGCGTGTCCTCCCTGTGCTTGTGTGGGTTCTCCCACACCCCAAACACATGCTGATAGGTTAATGGGCTCCTGTCTAATGCGGCCCTAGGATGTGTTTGTGCCCTGCGAGATAGGGGCCATAGATTGTAAGCTCCTGGGGGGCAGGGACTGATGTAGATGTACATTATGTCAAGCACTGCGTACATTGTCAGCGCAATGTAAATAACTGTATAATAAATACCTGCATGACAAATACAATAAATACATGTATAATAAATAAATACATAAATATCTGTATATTAAATAAATAAATACCTGTATGATAAATAAAATAAATACATGTATAATAAATAAATACATAAATAAATAAATACATGTATAATAAATAAATACATAAATATCTGTATATTAAATAAATAAATACCTGTATGATAAATAAAATAAATACATGTATAATAAATAAATACATAAATAATTTAATACATGTATAATAAATAAATATCTGTATATTAAATAAATAAATACCTGTATGATAAATAAAATAAATACATGTATAATAAATGAATACATAAATAAATAAATAACTGTATAATAAATAAATATCTGTATGATAAATAAATACCTGTATAATAAATAAATACATAAATATGTATGATAAATAAAATAAATATATAAATTCCTGTATAATAAATTTAAAAAATAGCTGTACAATAAATAAATACATAAAAAATAAACACCTGTATAAATAAATAAAATAGATCCAGTGGCACACCTTGAATGGACTTATACATGGCATGGGTAAGAAGGTTGGGTTGTAGAAGTGTTTGGCATCTCTTATGTTCTCTAATGCCGGACGGCATGAACTCGTCATGATGGCGACCATACACGTGTCAAATTCCAAACAAATTTTCTTTCAAAAATCAGAAATTGTGTGCGTTTTTTGAACCGATGGCGCCACCGTTGATTTAGAAAAATTCGACCAACCAAGCCTTCGGTTTCCCCTCACGTTGCTACAGTAAAGAATTTTCGTGGGCGGGAATTTTCTTTTCTTTCCAGGAATTTTCTTTTCTTTCCAGGAATTTTCTTTTCTATCTGGGAATTTTCTTCTCTTGCGCTCATGCGCATTTCTTTTTGGATCACATTTCTCACACGATTCTGCCATCATTGATTAGAAAATTGTTTTTCAAAAACATTTCCAACGTGCCCTTTGACTCAAATTTGTTGGCCACACGAAAATTGGTCATTGCTGCAGCCCACTAAATTCATAGATAAGATTTTCGAAAGAAAATTCTTTCGGAATTGGACCCATGTATGGCCGGCCTTACTCCTCACTAACAACAGATGCATGGGACTTAGAGAAAAATCAATGCATGTGCAATTTAGACGCCGTTCAAATTATCTGGAAGGGAAAAATTAAGGTAAATTGAGCAAATATGGCCATGGCACACAAACTCCTCTCCTCTGGTACATACAAGATTCTCTTTTTTAGAAGGATGTTCTTTTTATGTAGCGCACATTTTTAAACAAAGTCCAATATAAAGAGCCCCTGTTGTCCCTTGGTCTATTCTAATTGTGCATTTGTGGTAAGAGGGTAGCGCTACCCTGGAAGGAACCGCTGTGATTCACTGGCTCCTTCCCACACAGTGCAGAGGCAGCCAGGCACACAGCAACAGCCCATTCACTCCGGCTCATTGAACAGTCCATGGGTTTGTCTTTTTTGTAGTTTATTTGCTGATAGAAACTTGGAAGAGGATTAGGAATGAAATGAGATAATCCAAAATGATTGATAAATAGCAGCTTGAGGACAATCTTATTGAACTGTCTATTCCCTGACAGCTGGGGACCATGAGGTGGGAGGCAGAACGGGTTTAGCTAGTCAAGTTCTAGGCTGAGGACCATAAAGAGCTTAGCACAAATACAGGTAGTAGGGCTCATAGCTGAGGACCATGAAGCAGCTTAGCACAAATACAGCTAGTAGGGCTCACGGCTGGGGGCCATGAAGGAGCTTAGCACAAATATAACTTGTAAAGCTCATGGCTGAAGACCATGAAGAAGCTTAGCACAAATACAGCTAGCAGGGCTCACAGCTGAGGACCATAATGTAGCTGATCTCAAATACAGCTAGTAAGGGCTCACTGATGAGGACTATTAAGTAGCTTAGCACAAATATAGCTAGTAGAGATTATGGCTGAGGACCATGGAGGAGCTTAGCACAAATATAGCTAGTAGAGTTTATGGCTGAGGACCATGGAGGAGCTTAGCACAAATATAGCTAGTAGAGTTTATGGCTGAGGACCATGGAGGAGCTTAGCACAAATACAGCTAGTAGGGTTCATGGCTGAGGACCATGGAGGAGCTTAGCACAAATACAGCTAGTAGGGTTTATGGCTGAGGACCATGGAGGAGCTTAGCACAAATACAGCTAGTAGGGTTCATGGCTGGGGACCATGAAGCAGCTTAGCACAAATACAGCTAGTAGGGCTCACAGCTGAGGACCATAATGTAGCTGATCTCAAATACAGCTAGTAAGGGCTCACTGATGAGGACTATTAAGTAGCTTAGCACAAATATAGCTAGTAGAGATTATGGCTGAGGACCATGGAGGAGCTTAGCACAAATATAACTAGTAGGGTTCACGGCTGAGGACCATGGAGGAGCTTAGCACAAATACAGCTAGTAGGGCTCACGGCTGAGGACCATGAAGCAGCTTAGCACAAATATAACTAGTAGGGTTTATGGCTGAGGACCATGGAGGAGCTTAGCACAAATACAGCTAGTAGGGTTTATGGCTGAGGACCATGGAGGAGCTTAGCACAAATACAGCTAGTAGGGTTCATGGCTGAGGACCATGGAGGAGCTTAGCACAAATACAGATAGTAGGGTTTATGGCTGAGGACCATGGAGGAGCTTAGCATAAATACAGCTAGTAGGGTTTATGGCTGAGGACCATGGAGGAGCTTAGCACAAATACAGCTAGTAGGGTTCATGGCTGGGGACCATGGAGGAGCTTAGCACAAATATAGCTAGTAGGGGTTATGGCTGAGGACCATGGAGGAGCTTAGCACAAATACAGCTAGTAGGGTTCATGGCTGGGGACCATGAAGCAGCTTAGCACAAATATAGCTAGTAGAGCTCACGGCTGAGGACCATGAAGTAGCTTAGCAAAAATACAGCTACTAGAGCTCATGACTGGGGACCATGAAGTAGCACAGCACAAATACAGCTACTAGAGCTCACAGCTGGAGACCATGAAGTAGTGCAGCACAAATACAGCTACTAGAGCTCACAGCTGGGGACCATGAAGTAGCACAGCACAAATATAGCTAGTGGGGCTCACGGCTGAGGACCATGAAGTAGCTTAGCAAAAATACAGCTACTAGAGCTCACAGCTGGGGACCATGAAGTAGCGCAGCACAAATACAGCTACTAGAGCTCACGGCTGGGGACCATGAAGTAGCGCAGCACAAATACAGCTACTAGAGCTCACGGCTGGGGACCATGAAGTAGCACAGCACAAATATAGCTAGTGGGGCTCACGGCCGAGGACCATGAAGTAGCGTAGCACAAATACAGCTAGTAGGGCTCACCGCTGAGGACCATGAAGTAGTTTTAAGGTACAGCACAGAACGGGGGCTTTACTCACGGAGTCCTGGTATAGGCTCAGTCCATAGATTATGCCCCTTGTAGAGTAATTCAGCATCCAGTCAAGCAGCCCCTGTCCTCCTCAGCTCAGCAATTCATCCCCTTAGGGGGAAGAAGAGACAGTCTCCTCAAGGCTCCACACTATTTAACAGCTCTCCCAGTCACTTATTGGACACACTTCCCCAGGGATTGGATGGGACCTGCTCAATATTCTGTCGGGTCCTTTAATTTGTCCCTCCCTAAACTCTAGAAATGACTGCTAGAGGCAGGGGAAAGCAATCAAAATCCCAGCTGGTGCAGCCCTGAGCAGACAAAATCAAACAACCATTGTAGGGTTGCACCGATACCATTCTTTTTTACCGGCGAGTACGAGTACTAATACTTTCGGTCAAGTACTCGCTGATACCGAGTTCAGATCCCTTTGCAGTGCGATTTGAGCCCATAAAAAATGAATTGGCTCAAATTGCACTGCAAATAATCAAATGCAATCTGAACAGAAATGTAGTGTGATTTCTGTCTGAATCACATGCGTTTTCCTGCACCGCTCGTGTGTGAACCCAGGTTGAAGTCGCTAGCACAAGTGATCTTCATTTGTATCGGCTCAAATCGCACTGCAAAGGTATTGGTTACAGGCATTGCACGAGTACGAGGGCAAATACCCAATATTGGCACCGATACCATTATTAGTGCAACCCTAAAACATTTCTTCTCTGGCTATAGCAGGAGCCAAAAATGAAATTTGCTTAGCAGAATAACTAGGAAGGTGCTACACGGGTAATTGCTATGAAGGCCCAAAGAACAAGAGTAGGCCTTAAAGAGAAGCTTCTCAGAATATATCGTACACAAGGTGTATGGTTGTTCCAAAAGATACCAAAACCTTCATGACTGGTAAACCCAGCTACGCTGTCTATACATTTCTCACAAAGCATTATATTTACTCCTAAATGACCGGTACACTTTAAATGTTGCTTCTCAGAACCATGTGTGTTATGTGAAGTCAGGAGTCGCGCACATGGGACGTGTAGACATCCATCCTTCGGTGTCATCTGCTGCCCGTAGTCTGTTGCTGACATTATTGTCAAATTTTGCAAGTCAATGCCTTTGTCTGTAAACAGCAGCCGTGCCCTTTTCCGGCCCCGTCACACTTGTCTAATAAACCCACAGCTTCTGGATTATATTCTGCAGCTGCCTCCTGCACCTGCTGAGCTCGAGGACTCTGGAGAGATCCTCATACACTTCAGCTTCCCCTCATGCGGCATTCAGCTCTGTGCTGTACAATCCAGTTATAGTCGTGGAAGATACTAGATGATGTATTAGTGCCGCAGCTGCCAAACTCATCCATCTTACCAATTGCTCAGTGTCTGCCGCCCTTTAATGTCAATCCCTCCATTGGCCTGCAATCACCCGACGTATTCAATTCCAAATACTAACCACCACGTACGAAGCCACCCACAACTCTGCCCAAAACTACATCACCAACTTCATCCCAACATATCACCCAAACTGTCCTCTCTGCTCCTCCCAAGACCTCCCGCTCTCTAAATTCCTCATCTCCCTCTTCTATGTTCACCCCCAGGACTTCTCCAGAGCCTCTCCAATCCCCTACCATCCTCTGGAACTCCATAACGCAATCTGTCTGGCTATCTCCTACCTCTATACAGACTTCAGTCTATCATGAATGCTGCTGCCAGACTCATCAACCTTACCAACCACTCAATGTTCTCAACCTCTCTCTGCCAACCCCTCCACTGGTCTCTGCTCAGTGTCCTCCACCCCTCTCTGCCAGTCCCTCCACTGGCCTCCGCTCAGTGTCCTTCTCCCCTCTCTGCCAATCTTTCCACTGGCTTCCACTCAGCGTCCTCCATCCCTCTCTGCCAATCTCTCCACTGGCCCCTGCTCAGTGTCCTCCTCCCCCCTCTGCCAATCTCTCCACTGGCCTCCGCTCAGCGTCCTCCACCGCTCTCTGCCATTCTCTCCACTGGCCTTTGCTTAGTGTCCTCCACCCCTCTCAACCAATCCCTCCACTGACCCCTGCTCAGTGTCCTCCACCCCTCTCTGCCAATCTTTCCACTGGCTTCCACTCAGCGTCCTCCATCCCTCTCTGCCAATCTCTCCACTGGCCTCCGCTTAGTGTCCTCCACCCCTCTCTGCCAATCTTTCCACTGGCCTCCACTCAGCGTCCTCCATCCCTCTCTGCCAATGCCTCCATCAGGGCTGTAGATAAGGGGGGGGGGGGGGTGTTCAAACCCCCCCCCCCCC